>OZ023262.1:62423916-62456416 GCA_964006375.1 Tillus elongatus | reverse complement strand
CGCGAATTAAAACGTTCATTATGTTATTCCCTACACGTTTCGGTTAATTAAATCCATACTCACGTGAATTTGGAATGCATATAGAGTATATTTCAGAAACTATATTTCTGGTAGACAGCCTGTAGGAATACAAGCAGAGATGTAAACTCTAAAAATTGAAATAATCTGTACAAGAATAAGTCAACAGAAGCTATGTCAAATATGTAAAAACTAATGTGAAGGATTACATTCTACAGGACAACAATGTTAACTTAAAAACAACAGTAAAACCACTGTCCAAGCCCGATGCATAAGTTAAAAGTCTGGACATAGCAAATGCGTTATGGTAGTGAGTTTTCATAAAAAATTAGTAGCAAATTTGTTTTTTAGCGAATTTTTATTTTTAAAAAAAGCGCTTTTTATTTAAAAACAATTAGCTGCATTTTTTTTTGAAATTAGCGTGTATATATATATATATATATATATATATATATATATATATATATATATATATATATATATATATATATATATATATATATATATATATATATATATATATATATATATATATATATATATATGTATGTATGTATGTATGTATGTATGTATCCACACGATAGCTCAAAAAGTTATTAACCGATTTTAACGAAACTCGGCAAGAATCTTTATTTCATTAATAGCTTGGATGTGTTCGTTAGCCGCCTTATCGGACCAGTTTTCTAAAAAAAGAAAATCAATTTTTCGAGAAAAAAAATTGTATTTCAAAACAATTACCAAGTTATTTTGATGAAACTTAGTTGGTATGTTGCCCTCGTAAATACCTTACTCCACCAAGACTCAACTGTTAGGTTTATAGAAAATTTAGTTACAAATTTGAAGCATTTAATGAAAATTCGCTACCATAACGCAGTTGCTGCGTCCCGAATTTTTTTAATGTAGACAGTCATCAAATTCCGTTACCCACATAGTAGATACAATGTACCATATTTCATCAAAATAACTTTATTGTTTGAAAAAGTACAACATTTTTCCGAAAATGAACTTTAAATGTTTCCGAAAAAACTGGTCCGATTTTCCTGGCCAACGAATCTCTTCCAAGTTACCTACCAAAATATAGTTATTCACAAAAACTTTTTCGATGAAACTTACAAAAATTTATGAACATTTTCAAACAATTTTTTCAAGAAAACCCGATTTTTTTTATATAACATAAATTTTTCTATAACATATTAAACATTTACCATTAAGACCAACATTTCAACAAAAAATTATTTCTAAGGAAAAATAAAAAAAATGTCTGCGAGAACTGGCAAAATATTTTTTGAAACAAAATGTTGCTAAAAGAATACATAAAATACAAATTATATACCTAGGTTAGGTTAGGTTAGGTTTGTATGTGAGTGGGCCATATCGGCCCTCCACCGCGACCTTAAAGTCTATTGTGGCTCACGCCTAAAGTCTATATTTCGCCCAACAAATCCAGCCTCCTGCAGAGGTCAATAATCTTTGTGGGCGAAAGTTGATCCAGGTCTTCTGGAGCAAGCTTTACCTTGCCAAAGAGCAGGTATCTAGTCCTGTCCGCTGCCGGACAGTAACACAGCACGTGCTCTGCTGTTTCTTCATTCTCCATGCACAGCCGGCACTCGGTCTCCTGACCGACCCCAATACGGTGCATGTGGTGCCGCAAGCGGCAGTGTCCTGTATACAGACCGACTAGAGTCCTCAGTTGTTGTCTGTTTAAACTCTAGAAGCTTTTTAGCCCTTGACTCAGACAGGCCATTTATGAAGGACTTAGAGTGGGCTAATCCTGGAAGATTTTGCCAATATTGGATTGTCATTCTTTCTGTCCATGTCTTTAAGGTGCGTTTTGCTGTGCAAGATGGTATCCCCAGCACCGGTTCTGGTCCAACAAAGTCACTCTGGGCCCCACTCTTGGCAAGCGCGTCGGCCGCAACATTGCCGTCATGGTCCGAGTGACCCGGTATCCAGACCAGCTACACCTCATTACAGCTGCCCAATTCGTTAAGGGCAGATTTACAACTCCATACCGTCTTTGAATTACACCGGTAGGAACCAAGAGCCTTTATTGCAGCTTGGCTATCTGCATATATCGTTATCGATTTGTTTGTGCACATGTATATATATATATATATATATATATATATATATATATATATATATATATATATATATATATATATATATATATATATATATATATATATATATATATATATATATATATATATATATACCTAATGTATAATTAAAATTGAAAATAAAATAATTTCTTTGCACAAAAATCCATTAAAACCTTATTTTCTATTCCGTTTAAACTTTTTTCCATCAATTCAATAATTTTACATACAAAAATTCGCAACAAATGTTTCTTTAAAGGAAATCCATTAAATTCATTTATCAGAAAATTCGCTATCAAAAGAACATTTTGTACACGAAAATTCGCTAATAAAAATAAACAGGGTTCCCACTAAAAATAGCATATCAAATTCTCTGACTTTTCGCTGATTTCCCTCACAAGCCAAAACCTATTTTCCTGACTTTGATCTTCTACAAGCTACCACCAAAATCTCTAACACACTACTATAGAATACAGTAGGTCATCGCCTCATACAAATTAAATAAATTAAAAAGATATTCAAAATCTGATCCAAATACGTACTTTTTCTGTGGCTACACAGAGAAAGTTCTTTTGTCTGTCGATGCTGTAAAAATTAAATCCGTTTGCGAAGAAGAAAACACACTCTTCTGACATCACAAATCTCAAGTATGTATTAACTGTGGAATGGTTTTACCAACTAAGGGCAACAACAGCTGCTATTAAAGTTGAATTAAAAGTCTTAGAAGTCCTTATCTTTCATTAGTGATTTTGTCAACAAAAAGTCGCTAAAAATACTGGGATTACACAATCTGATCAGATAACGTTAAAATTCAAATACGAAAAAAAGTTTTAAAAAAAGTTGAAAGAGAATTTCAATCAACAGTGAGATTTGAATGAACGTGCCTTCCCCAATGAGGCAGCGGTCTAATCCCTTGACTACCGTAATGCTTGGAAATAAAAGTGCAATAAAAGGTAGATAACCCATAACGGTCTTCAGTTATTTATTTGTAATATGTAAGGCCTATTTTAGATGCATCTTTTGCAACTATTTTACCAATGAGAACAGTAGCATAAATCTAGAACATTCTAATATACATTTTATGCATTATTTACCGTTCATAACCCGCTATAGTTTCACGTTTCACATCTCCAGTTTGACATTTACAGGAGAAATATTATAAAATTTTTAAGTTATTTTTCTTGTATTTCTTGACCTTTTTGCGCCATGAAAAAATAAACGTTGTCTGTAATATTTTGGTATTGCGTCTTCTCTGAATTTCAGTGGCACTAAAATTTAGCTTCGTTAAATGTCTATAACTTTTATTTACAATTAGAGATCTAAATTTTGGTGTATGGTTTTTATAATGTAAACATGTTCAAGCAATTTGGTTGCCATAACTTTGTTATTTCCGGAGATATGAATTTTTTCACAAAAAAAAAACTTTTTCCGAAAAAACTGGTCTGATTTCCCTGGCTAACGAACTTACCCATGCCACTTGCAAATGGAAGTTACCAAATTTTAAAAAAATCGGCCCATTATTTTTTGATTTATCGGTGTGAGATATATATATATATATATATATATATATATATATATATATATATATATATATATATATATATATATATATATAGATAGATAGAAACTGAGTCCGGATATGTGTTCTAGGGGGCCTAGTTCGCGCTTATTTGCAGAATTCAAATCAAAATTCAAATCTCCTCATTTTTAAAGAAAATTCACTAAAAAGTGAAAAAACTAACACAAAGGCCAGCAGGTTGCAGAGCTGAAAAGAACTTTGAGACAATATTGTAATAAATTAATCTTAGAAATTTAGAAAATTAATTAAAAATATATGAGGTACTTACTGCTCTAGTTTTTAAAATATACTTCAAACTGTGCAAAGCATTGTCAAAGCTGAATTTTCATCTATCATCATTGTCCATTCCCCACCACATCAACAAAGAACAAACTTTAAAACATCTCCAGAATGGAAAGTCTCCAAAATTAGGTAAAACACATTGAGACGGCTGAGAGAAATATGTCCACTCCAAGTTCAGATTGGAAATAGCAGAAACGGAACCGAGGCAAAAAAATACAAAAATAACAAGAGAAGAAGTCATAGAAATGTTTTCCAGTTAATTATTGTATCAAGTTTTAGCGAATTTTTTAATTTTTTGGGCAAATTTTTTGCATGAGACTTCAATACCACTAACGCACTTGCTACGTACACACGTTTTATTTTCGTTGTCTTCTTAAATTAGGGGTTTCTGCGAAGCATTGAAATATTTGTTACTACTTATAATATTCTGACATTATTTTATCACTCCTCTAGATGTGCCTTCTTCCTAGTTCCGCATTCCACATTTCAAGGCTGAATTACGGCATTCGCGGTTCATTATTGGAAATCATTCTCTGTTAATGCCCCCGCTTCAGCGCCGCCGCCACTGCTAACCTCGTCATTCCACCAGTAGTCTAGCTCCTCGTCTCTAAACTGCACATACAAACTTCTTGTGTGACTGTAATAACGACCGGCCAACGTCCTATCAAAACTGGAAGTTGCAAGCCTCCAGCCATTCCTAGTTTGTAGTTTTGTTGAAAAGTTTTGGTCTTTCTCTCTAATTGTCGTACCGGTCTCTGGGTTTCCGTTTATAGTATTATTGATGGGTAGTTTTTATAGGATTTACTATTCTTAAATCTCAATTATTTTCTTACCCGTGAATTGTTGAAAAAGGCTCTTTGAATAACTAAAGCCGACCCCAATTAAGGGTTTATTTCTACTGCATGTCTCGGAGTCGGCCTTTCATAACCTTTCATTTTACCATAAAAGAGTTCTAACACAAAGCCAGCGCACATGTGACTCGAGAGCATAAATAACTTAATTGTCTTTCTGAAATATATATATATATATATATATATATATATATATATATATATATATATATATATATATATGTATATATATATGTATATATATATATATATATATATATATATATATATATATATATATATATATATATATATATTCTTTAATAATATATAATAATACTCTTTATTGGTCATAATTATACAGCATGTCAAGACATATAAGTAGTTGACTTGTGAAGTATTTCGACATAATTTTACCAAACGTCATTCCAAAAATGTTTGACAGCTATCCTCTGAATAACATACTTCAAATTTTGACATACTAATTTTCAAATTTAGATCTGCCTCTTTCTTTCTCCATCTAAAAGGTCACCCAAAACCTTTACTGCCTCGTATTCCTTTCCATATAACAATACTTCAAAACAAGCAACTTTCTTTTCTGTCCCATATTTTTGTCAAAAAAAAAAAAAAACAAATTTTGTGAAGAGCCAAGTTACAAATATATATATATATATATATATATATATATATATATATATATATATATATATATATATATATATATATATATATATATACATTTCTCTACAGGCTCTACGCCCAATTACAGAGAAGAACTAAAGAAGATAACATGACTTACTCTATAATAAACATTTGACTTAACATTATTTAGTAACCTAACCTAGCAGACACACATTACTTATATTGTAAGTTCCCTAGTCACAAGGTACATCACAACATTTGTTTTAAACCTAGCATATGACTCATGAAAAATATCACTGTTCTCCATACATATATTGTACAAACGTTTCTTATATACTATTGGAGAATACATACTATTGGTCTTCATGTTCTTGCAGAAAAATATTGCACTATATCTGGTTATGAGTTCAGGTACTCTAAAATTTAATTGGCTTAAAAGTTCTGTACAATCAATCTTATTTCTAACTAACTTATATAACCACATGAGCGATGCAATTTTCCGCCTAACACTAAGTTTGGTTATATCAAGTTATCTCCTTAGTGTGTCACTTGAGACTACATTTGGAAAGGTAGGGTAAACACCGTGTTTAATTACGTTTTGTACTGATCTACCACATTTTATTTGTTTTTGTTTCTTGATTAGCTCGAAGGACCTGGTTATATTTTGTTAAATTAAACCCTTATTTTAGTAACAATTAACGTTTAATAACAACTGTAAACTTATACAAAATTACTTATATTATGGTATGCTTTAGAGTCCACGAGAACTCTACGAAATGAATAGTGATTATGTTCATAAGCGTGTTGCTTGTTTCGAGTCTATAGCAGAACTGCCTTGAATAAATATCGAATTTTCCTACGCTATCTACCTGAGATAGGTTAGCAGATTTATGGTTAATTGTAAACAAGAAATGACCCTTGTTGGGTTATTCCTAACCATGTTTAAAATTGCATTGTACAGATGGTAAATATAACAAAGAAGGCTACTAAGAAATATGTAAATTTGAGAGGTCTAATCCTCCAGACGAGGCGCCTTAACACACCGTGTTCTCTTTTAAAAACCTTTTCTGACAACGTTCGATAAATACATCGTTATCTATCTATCTATCTATCTATATATATTATATATATATATATATATATATATATATATATATATATATATATATATATATATATATATATATATATATGGTAAATTTGCAGGTTGCCTCCCGAAAGCTTTTCAAAAAATTGTTTTCAGAAACATTACTATGACCACCCCCCCCCCACCCCCCCGGATGCACAAACCACAAGAAACGTTTCTTGCTCACACCCCCCAAGGAAGTTTTGGGACTAGGAGTGAATAGGGGTAGGTAGTAAAGAGTAAATATGAGCAGAAAATGCGAAGAAAAATGCTTGAAAGCTGTCTATTTGAAGCCATATCCCCCTAAACCCTGCCCACCCCGCACAGCACCCCTATTCGCCCTAGGTCACGTAACTTCCTTGGGTGGTATGAACAAGACATTTTTCTTGTGGTTTATGCAACGAGGGTGGTTGTATGCACACGAGAGGGGAAGGAAAATGCCTACGAAGAAACAGCCCACCGTTCGCCTTGTTACAGGGGCGGGGCGTTGGGTGGGGGTGGTGGTTCCTTCGTCCTGAGGATTTTCCTTCCTACCCTTGTTGCATAAACCCACAAGAAGAATGTCTTGTTCATACCCGCCAAAGGTACGGCACCTGGGCGAATAGGGGTGCTGTGCGGGTTAGGCAGTGTTTAAGGGGGATATGGCTTCAATGTGTAAAAAAAGACAGCTTTCAAGCCCGTTTTCTTCGCATATTTCCTTTTTACTACCTACACCGCCCAGCACCCCTGGTCCCGCAACTTCCTTGGGGGTGTGAACAAGAATTTTTTGTGTGGTTTGTGCATCCAGGGGTGGCCTAGGCAGGTTTCTGAAAGCAGTTTTTTGAAAAGCATTCGGGAGCTAATCTGAAAATTTACCTTACATATATATATATATATATATATATATATATATATATATATATATATATATATATATATATATATATATATATATATATATATATATATATATATATATATATATATATATATATATATATATATATGGTATAAGATACCCAATTTAGCATTTTTAGACGTGTGATGAAATACTTGGTTCTCCGCATCCCAAATTCATTAAAACACTAAAACACGTCGTGATTACGAGGCCTCAATTTGCCTACTCCCTAGATCTCACTCGAGATCGTTTCTAAGGTCTAAGTGTGTTTCAACCCTAGACCTGAGAGAGATCTCACCGTTGGTCGTTAAGTCTGGTATTATGTATAGTGCTTCGTCTACCTGGCTCCTTGGTAAGGTGATTAGTCGGGTTGGTTTCTTAAGGCTACTACTCAGAGGATTAAGTGGGTTAGAGATATTTGTTGAGTCATGCAACAGGCAAATTGTCTAGTGAATTAATAGTCACTTTGTGTGTTTGGAATAACGATATAATAGGTTTCCAAGTAATGTGAAGTTGAAGACCAAAAACTTAAAAAACTAAAAACCAAAAAATAATAAATGATTAAACAATAGGTACGTTTTTCGATATCGATCGCTTCAAATTATATTTTAAGTTCTTTATTCAATTGTAACATTCTCTGGTCAGATTATACAATTCTAATACATTTTTAGCGAATTTTGTGGAAAAAAATTCAGTGATGTGATGAATAATGAATATGATGATAATTGTTAAGAATTTTATGTCAATTTAATAGTGGACCAGTGTTCAGGCGAACAGATGATATTTCATAACGGCCCTAATAGCCTTAAAAATGTAATTAGTAAACACACCAAAATAATTATTACAAGTAGGTCAGTTAAATTCTGTAATGCAGTCATGTAAACATTTCAATAAATTGGAGGTCGACATTATATGGAGCAACGTTGAAATTGTCACATTCAGCATATAAACCATAACAAACGAATTTGTAAGACAGACAGGAATGTTTAGTCATCAAGGTTAAGAATCAAAATATGTCATTGTTGGTAAATATAAAGCAGATTCATTGTAGTAAGTAAGATATAGTTAATTAAACACCGTTCTAGAATGTAGGCGGAAATGTATATCGTTCATTTTAAATAAGCTCCTGAAATGTAGTCGGGTAAAATAACGCCGCGATTATTTAATTATATAAGCACTGTTATTAATTAATAGTCAAAGATGACAATACTTGAGTAAGTTCTATTATCCCATTTTTTATATATCATATTGTTAATATTATTGTTTATTAAGTTTTGTGCTTTAATATCGTTATCAATATACCGTTATCTATGTCATAACATATGTGCTTCGTTCCTACATCTTTTATTCTGATAATTCACCCTCCGCTTCCATAAACATGGTCCATGAAGTAAAAGAAAACATGTTTGTTGTCCAAATTTGGGGAAACTGTTCCCCGCTTAATACAGCCGTAGAGACTATGTACGTGGCTGAACAAGTGCTTGTTTTTTTTCTCTGCAACTGGTTTCCCATTTTACGGCATCGTAAGGCCACAGCCAAAGTCTCCACATCTGTAGTTAGATTAGATTGTATCATTTTTAAGTTATTTTATTAGCGATTTTTCATATACATGTTTTTTGAGATTTTTTTAGCGAATTTTCTTGCAAGAAGAGGTTATTTCTAATCAACTTTTAAGAAAAATTTGTTGCTGAAGTTTTGTATGAATGAATGTTTGGGAAGTTTTGAAGGAACTTTTTTTTTTAAGAAAATCGTGAAAAATTATATTTTAATGAGTTTTCTGGCAGAAAATGTTCTATGTTTCGAGTTTACGCGGTGTTGCCACTGCCTTCTCTATACTTCTCTGCACCTAATTATGAAACTTAATTGAGACATTCTGACGCAGCAAGTCCGTAATGGTAACGAATTTGATGCGCCAGTATTTCTTTTTCTTGTATATAGGGGAGTATGAAGTAATCATAAAATAACAATTTCGTTACTAAAACACACTTGCTGCGTAAATGTCTTCTTGTATGGATAAAAGTAATGAAGCAGCCATAAAAGAGTAAACTTTAAAATATAGTTTGCTACCATAGGTTATGTTTTTTTTTTGGTTTGATTTGATTGGCCTCGAGAATTTTCGCATTTGGCCACGGACATATGTTACAACATTGGTAATGGTTTCGTATCTCCAGTAGAGCCAGCATTTTTTATTTTTTATTTCGACAACACACCACAAGGGCTTACAGCCTAAATACTATCATACCGTGGGTGTCGACAAGGAGGAAAGAGGCAACTTGTTAATTCTGGTCTTGAAGGTTTGGAGGTTCGGAGGAGAAGGAAAAACTCGGGACAAAAGAGCGGGCATAACAAGATGTACTATGTTTGGTGACCTGGGCAGTAAAAGGGTGCATTCGCTCTGTTCCCCTGGTAGCTCTGTTGGGGGCAGCAGGTGGAGGAACTATGGAAGAAAGCTCCTCTGAGCAGTGCCCCTGCAGATATCTATAAAATAGAGAGGTCAGCAACAGCACGTCGGTGGGCAACGGATGGCAGCCTTTGGGTGAGGGTAGGGTCACCGATGAGACGTATAGCTCTCTTCAGAATGGAGTCCAGGATAGCGAATGTCGAAGCGGCAGCAGCACCCCAGATGTGGAAGCAGTATTCGAGGTTATTTGTGAAGTATATAAGGTATAGAGATTAGCTGGTGAAAAGTATTTGCGAGCCAGGAAGAGGAAACCTAATTTCTTAGCAGCCGCTTCTGAAATTGATGTGACATGTTAGTGCCAATTGAGATTTCGATCTACATATACATACAGGGTGGGGCACCATATACGCATCGGTCTCTCTAATGGAACCTGTTCAATTTGACAAATTGTTTTTTTTTTCTATTATATACAGGCTGGTCCAAGAAAAGATACACATCAAACTTATATTTTTTTAAATGGAATACCCAGTATATTATCATTTAGAGATAAAAGAAAGGTATGTTACAATAGGATTCCCTATACCTAAAACCTACCGTTTTTGAGAAATACAGCAAATTTTTAAAATGGAAGCCACAACGCAAATTTTTTTTTCTTACCCTCAGCAACGTAGAAAAAATCTTATACTCAAAACAAACTCTATTGAAAACAAACAATTCTAAATATCTCGAAAACTGTTTGAATTCGGTAGACGGGTCCCTAGTATTAATTGAAAGGTAATAAAATTTTGTAGAAGAATAAGCCATTATATACAGCGTGTGCTATTTGAAATAAGGACGCGATTTGTAATATTATGCGTCAAATATCACTAGTAGGTTACTGATCACCCATATAACTTTACATTAAATTCTTTTTTCTGTTCCACGCAACAATCCTCATTTTAAATACTAATATAAGTTGGCTTTTTTCTACGTTGCTGAGGGTAAGAGAAAAATGCGTTGAGGCTTCCATTTTAAAAAATTGCTGTTTTTCTTAGAAAAACGGTTGGTTTTAGGTATAGAAAATTATATTTTAACTTATCTTTATTTTATCCCTAGATGACGAAAACCGAATATATATGTATCTTTTTTTGTGAACCTGCTGTATCAGCGACAATATTTTCAGAAGATGCTTCTGAAAACCCTGCACATGCTAGAAAAAAAAACGGAATTCGTAGATCCAAACAGGTTCTATTAGAGAAACCGCCGCGTATGTGGTGCCCCACCCTGTATATGTATATATATTGATAAAAATTATACAGTATGCCTATACAATAAGTCTGAGACTTGTGGTGTACATTTGCATAATTTTAAAAGTTATATCTAAAGCAATGTGACAATTATATATCAAATTCTACAAACTTCAAATTTTGACAAACCAGTTAAAAAAAATCTTCACTTTTATTTCTTCAATCTAATGCTTCACCCATTGCCTTCATTTATGGTAGATCTAAACCACTTCAATACACCATCTTAACTATCACTCTATCTCCACATGCCATATTTTTGCCAAAATTATTAATTTTATACAAGATCAAAACTGACATTAAACGTCAATCATTATTAACAATGTTCATATATATATATATATATATATATATATATATATATATATATATATATATATATATATATATATATATATATATATATATATATATATACATTTTCACTGCCTGTAACCGGTTTATTAATTATTTTTCGCCTCGTAAATGCAACGTTTCCTGTTTCTTTAAATCAGTGCAATAAACTTGTAAAAGCCTCAGATCTCGGTTTTCTTTCAAGCCCCGGATATGCTGCCCCATATACCCAACTTGCCAATAATCAATATTTTGACAATCGTCTAATTTAAAAATCATATTAATCTTTTTGTTTTTTTCGGTATTTAAAACCATTTTTACCAAATAATAATTATTCGTCAACAAATAAAATTCTGGACGCAGCAAGTGCGTTATGGTAGTGAATTTTCATTAAAATGTTTTTAATATCAAATATGTGTGTTTTTTTAATTTCTTGGTCAACCTTATAGGTTAATAGCAAATTGAGCTGTTCAAATATGAAACATTTGATCAAAATTCACTACCATAACGCACTTGCTACGTCCAGAATTTCTTTTTTTACAAACATGCATTATATTTCGATGGAAAATGCAAAAATGCAATAACATAAGGCATGTTTGATTAAAAACAAGGAAATTTGTATCACCAACGACTTATGGGCCAACCTGTGATTGTACAAATATTATTTTAAGATGTAGCTCAAGACACCCTATAATTAATATAAACAAATTTTTTTCATATCTTATATAATAACGGATATATTGAGCTTTATTGATTTTTTACGAAAATTCGACAAAAATTATATACCATTAAACGATAAACTCTATACCTAAGACTGCTGCCAAGCATCAGTGAAAGGGTCTATTTGAAATGAATTTTCTGCAAATATTTGAGTAAAATGAAGGACAATGACGGTTGAAACTAAGACTTTAGGGTTTGTAAAACATCCTTCTTGAGACATTTTATTTCTATAGCCCGTATTAGATTCAAGTTACTTGCCTAAATGTTGCCAATTTTGACATTTTAAATCGCCACTTTGACGTTTTCAGGAAAACCCCAATTTATTTTTCTTTAAATGCTTATAACTTTTTTGTCTTTTCAGCTACATAGCTAAATTTTGGTAGGTAACTTACACATAAGGATATAAACCTGTGTACCAAATTTTGTTGCCCTTACTTTGTTAATCCCGGAGATATAAATTTTTTTCGAAAGAAAATACAAAATTTTCCGGGAAAACCTAGGCAGATTTTCCTGGCTAACGAACTTGTCCAAGCCATTTGCAAAAGGAATTTTTTCACCAAATTTAATCAAAATCGGCCCATTATTTTTTATCGAGTTATCGGTGTGATACATATATATATATATATATATATATATATATATATATATATATATATATATATATATATATATATATATATATATATATATATAAACATATAAAAATTGAAACTGACCCCGGATATGTTTTCTGGGGGGCCTAATTAGCGCTCATTTGAAGAAATTTTTTCAAAATTCAAAAGTCGAGATCTCCTCATTAGTGAATTTTTTTTAAGAAAATTCACTAATAAATTAGAAAATTCACTACCATAACGCACTTGCCGCGTCCAGACTTTTTTGCAATGTACAATGGCGCAGTAATAAAACAACAGATTCTGAAGTTAATATGCAGAGTAATTCCAAAATTATACGGAAATCAGCTCATCACATGTATCTCATTGCCATCAAACACCAATTATGTAGTTTTTTTTGTGTGTGTGATCATGTGTGCTGAATTATATTTCGCTCTAAATCAACCTGTATATTGTTTCATGGTAAAAATTAACAAAGAATACCAAAGACACTTTCCTTTCTTGCCTAATGAATTGTGACAATAACGATCTGATGTCGTGCTAATAATTATTCGGAAAATGAATGGAAACAATGGAAATACACTTTACTGAAATATACCATATAATTTTGGTAGATTTATGAACTTAATCCCTAACGAAATTAGTTTGTTATACATGTAGTTATAATTAGCTAGACTGTTTTCCCAAAATAACTACTTTCGGATAACTTTGATCCCTCTGTAGTACTTACATCTATCATTTGCATAACCGGTATCTAATAAAACTTTTCCAGCGTTGCTAAAAACACGCCACATTTTGTTTCAATCTCAGTAACAATAATAAGAATAAATAAAAGTTCGGGACGCAGCAAGTGCGTTATAGTAGTTAATTTTCATAAGAATTGTACACTATATTAGTAAGATATATTATTAAAACTAATTCTTTAAATTAAATGAACCTTGGAGATCGGTTTTAGTGTCCCAGTTAGCAATTATTTCAAAATAATATTTATATTTTATATGGCGCCAGTAAATTAAAATTTGGTCTTAGATATAATATAGTACTGCAAGTGTCTTCAAAAAATTGTGTTACAAATTTCATTAAAGTTACAAAAGTTTTTCAGAAAAAAAAATATTTACAAAGGGAATGTAGGTACCTGTCAAATTATAAATATGGCAGGTATTTTTCCTTATTAATTGCTTGGATGGTTTTGTTTTAGTCAACCCATCCAGTTTTTGCAAACAATAAACAACAAAAAGGTTTTTTAAAACAAATTTATAGTTATCCGCGAGGCTCATTATATTATTTTTCTTTAATTTAGTACCCACGGTGCGTTTACATAGGTGTTACAATGATTCAAGATTGAAGATTCTAGCTTAATGGGAAATTTATTGAGCTATCGGATTTAAAATATTTTTACGAAAATTTTCTACCATAACATACTTGCTGCACCCAGACCCTTTGCAACACTTATTTACGGTTGCTTTATCCATACCTTTTGAAAATAATAAAATATTGCAGCTTACTATGTAAGACATACAAACAAGGTAACCTCAAAATCATTCTTGGAAAAAAAAAGAAATGAGATAACAATTTAAACATAAACTGAAAATATTGATTCGCTGCTTCGTTGCGGGGGTGCTCCTTCCCCTTCTGCATGCCTACAATCACCCTCAATGCATAAACAAGAACAATGTAAACAATAAAAAATCCTTTGGAGCAACCCCTAAGAAAGTTACGGGACCTGGGGTGAATATAGAGGTTCTGCGCGCGGTAAACAGGATTCTAAGGAGGTATAGCCTATAGACATGCCCTAACGACCCATAACAAAAGATTGAGTGACGCCAGGAAGGAGTCGTGGAGGAGGCACTGCCAGAAAGTGGAGAACACACCAGAGAGTGCTCGACTACACAAGATCCTGTCCGAGGGCACTCAAACCAACATAGGCTCCCTTAGAACATCCACGGGAGGCTTTACAAGCTCGGCGGAAACTATGGAAGTTTTACTTCAGACGCACTTCCCCGGCTGTAACATAATAAACCAATCACCTCCAGGCTGGGAAGAGTAAGAAATAGAGGCGCCTTATAGGTGGGCATCTAGAGTAGACTGGACAGTCTCTAAAGAGGTGGTTATTAGGAGCAGAATCAGATGGGCCATTAACAGCTTCAAGCCATACAAATATCCGAGATTTGATGGAATAATGCCCATCATGCTCCAACAGGGTATAGATATAGTGGCGCCGGCGCGTACCCTCATTGAGGGCCAGCCTAGCTGTGGGGTACATTCCGAGGGCATGGAGACTGGCCAGGGTTGTATTCATTCCTAAACCTGGGCAAAGTCCCTGAGGCCAATAAGTCTCATGTCCTTCTTGCTAAAAACAATAGAAAAACTGCTCGACCGGCACATTAGGGGCGGTGTACTGGAAGCATATGCCCTACACTGCGAACAATATGCACACAGAGCAGGAGTCTCAACAGAAACAGCACTGCACCAACTGGTGCTGAAACTGGAGAATACCTGGAGAATAAGGAGGTGGCGCTGGGGGCCTTTCTAGACATAGAGGGGGCATTCAGCAACACCTCATTCGGATCAGCTCTGGCAGCTGTCAGGGAGCGTGGAATAGAGGAGATCTGCTGCAGGTGGATCGGTTTCAAGCTCAGGGACAGGGCGGTCTTCACCTCACTTGCGGGAGCGACTCTGCTGGCGGGGGTCGCGGCGGGGTGTCCGTAGGGGAGCGTTCTGTCTCCGTTGCTCTGGTGCCTAGTCGTCGGCGGCCTGCTAGGGAGGCTCTCGGGAGGGGGTATGATGTACAAGGCTATGCGGACGACATTGTCATCATAGTCCGAGGAAAGGTTACACAATCAGTGTGGGAGCGCATGCAGACAACACTGAAAGTGGCGGAAAGGTGGACGGTTGGTCAAGGGCTCGGGTGAGCCCCGAGAAAGCAAAAGCAACCGTCATACCGTTTACGAGGAGGAGGAAGTGGGAAAGCAACATAATTCTCACTCTATACGGTACGAACATTCCAATGGCCAGGGAGGTAAAATATCTTGGGGTCGTATTGGGCTCTAAGCTAACCTGGAATGGTCACGTTGAAAAAATACTGCGTAAGGCAGTCATGACCTTAGCCGTCACTAGGCGGCTATATGGAAAAACGTGGGCACTAAGACCTAGTATGGCCCACTGGCTGCATACAAGGGTGGTCAGACCATCGTGTACATACGCAGCACTGGTCTGGTGCCCTAAGGTGACACAATCCAGTGCCAAACGAAAACTAGGCAAGATCCAAAGGATGGCTTGCCTAGGCAGCACAGTGGCCATGTCTTCAACCCCAACAGCCGCCATGGAGGTGTTTCTGGACCCACCCCCCCCCCCCCCCCCATACACTTAGCCACATTGTGGAGGAGGCCAGGCTAGGGCTATACAGACTAGCCTGCAATGGTAGACTGAAGATCAACACAGGCTTCAGGGGCCACTGCTAAATTCAGGAGTTGGTGAAGGAGCCCATGCTTGAAATAAGGTCAGGCTTCGCGAGCTGGCGAATCTGCAGGGAAAACAACTTTACAGTGGAAATCCCCGACCGCGAGGCATGACGGGAGGAGACGCCGGGCATACTACGGGGCACGCTCGTCTGGTTCACGGACGGATCCGGCGGGGAGCGTGAGACGGGGGCAGGTGTTTATTCGGAAGGACCAAGGGTAAGTCATTGTATTTCTCTCGGAGTCCATGCAACGGTCTTTCAGGCCGCAATGTACGCCACCATGCACTGTGTGCGGGAGAACAAGAGGAGGGGCTACACTAACAAGCAGATCTTCATAGCCACAGACAGCTCTTAAGGCCCTAAGTAGCCCACGGGTAAATTCCTGGCTGGTGAGTGAGTGCCGAGACGAGACGAGCGACTTGGCTGGGCATAAAGAGGTCACCCACATCTGGGTGCCGGGTCACTCGGGGGTCAAGGGCAATGAAGAAGCTGACAGTCTCGCGAAGAGAGGGTCAGCAAAACCATTTATGGGACCAGAATCGGCTCCTTGAGTGACAAAGAGCACTGCCAGGGAAGCCATTAAGTCATTGGAAACCAACACAAGGTGTACTGGGCAGACTGTCCAGGGCTCAGACATTGGAAGTCAATAATTGACGAACCCAGTTCAAAGAGAGCTGTGGAGCTGCTAAATCTTAACAGAGGACAGCTCAGAAATATAACAGGTTTCTTGACGGGACACATGGCCGTCAAGAAATACCTGCATAACATGGGGCGGTTCGAGGGGGACCTGGCATGCAGACTCTGCGGCGAGGTGGAGGAGTCAGCCCAGCACATCTTGTGCGAGTGTAAAGCTCTGGACCGCAAAAGACAACTGATCTACGGTCAGTCTAGACGGGAGACAGAGCATTATAAAACTTCACCCTACCAAACGCTGTGCAGACTGGTTTCAGGCACAGTGATTTTGGAATGGGTGGAGTGAAGAGACTAAGGGCATGCACAATAGGCCAAGGGCTGCAGTGCTATCGAGGAGGCAAAGCCACGGACGAGCTCTGAGGGAGAAAAAAAATGGCCACTGCTTCCTGCGCAATGCAACCCGAGGTCGGACAGTCATCACATTTACGTATAGTTTGGCACTACAACTCCGCGAACTGGGACGAAAGACGGGTTTAGTTTTCCTCATTGCCATGGGAGTCTATCTGCTTCTCTCATCCTGACCCCTCTGATATCTTACAAAACGTTACCGAAATTATTCAAGTTGGCATGGAATTATTTATTCCACGTACACAGAAAACCTATTCAGCCACTCAAAAGCTCTGGTTCTCTAAATCCTGTGAAAAGGCCACACTTGAAAAGGTCAAAGCTTACAAAACGCTTCTACACAATCCCAGTCAAGAAAACCGTCAAGCATTTAACGACGCAAGAAACCGCTATGTCCGCATTCTTTTTGAGGAAAAAACTCGTTTAATAACCACATCAAAAACAAAGTCTCCTCAAGCTCCAACGGCAGCAAACCCTTCTGGACTCTTGCGAAATCTATTGGGAATAATTTCTGCAGGAGCACGTTCCCACCTCTTGTTTCAGGGGATGAAATTGTTTCTACCGCTCTGGGCAAGGCTGAACTTTTTGCGTCGTTGTTCGCCGGCAATTCTACTCTCAACCCACCTCCAAATGTTCGACCACCAACAGTCCCCAATGTCGCGCATAAAATGACTTGATATCATTTTCAAACATAAAAAGGTACGAAAGATGCTCTCTTCTCTTAATACCAGGAAAGCTTATGGCCTTGACGAGATCCCAGCAATTGTTCTCAAAAAATGCGCACTAGAACTTGCTCCTGTCCTGACTCGTCTGTTTCAGACATCATACAACCAGTCCCCAAGAAAGGATCCAAAGCGCTTCCTAGCAACTACAGGCCTATTTCTTTCATTTCAGTAGTCTCTAAAGTGATGGAAAAGTATATAGACACTGAATTACTAAAATTTCTTGAAAAACACAGTCTAATCCACGACAAGCAGTATGGATTCAGTCAGCGCAGATCAACTGCCGACCTCCTTTCCTTTGTCACCCATCCTTGGAACAAGTATATGGAACTACACGGTGAATCCCAGATTGTCGCTCTATACATATCCAAAGCATTCGACCAGGTCTGGCACGCAGCGCTACTTAATAAACTTCCGGCCTATGGTCAAACACCAAAACTCTGCACCTGGACAGCAAATTTCCTCTCCAACCGGAGCATTTATGTTGTCGTCAATGGCCATTCTTTTAACCTGTATCCAATTAATGCAGGAGTCCTTTAAGGTTCAGCTTTAGCCCCTACTTTGTTTCTTCTCCACATCAATGACCTCCTCTCTGGCACATCCAACCCATTTCACAGTTACGCAGATGACAGCACCCTCCACTCAAACATACAATATTCTAAGCCTGTATCTTTAGCCCAATTAGATGAGGATCGCAGACTCATGGAGGGTTCTGTCTCTGTGGATCTCCAAAAAATTAGACTAGGGAAGTATAAATCTTGTACAATTCAATTCCACCAAATCTCAATTTTGCTTTCTATCTCATAAGATATACACCAGCCCTAGACCCATCACAATGAACAACCAAGTTATTCAAAGTAATGAGTCCTGTTCACTTGATGGCATTTCTGTGGATCGAAATCTCAATTGGCACCAAGATGTCACTAAAATGGTTTGAGTACCCAAATTTTATTCGATTTACAGAAATATTCAAGATATATAATATTCGACTTACAGAGATCAACTAGCATCAAAATCCGTTCAAAAGTCAATGTTGTAAGTAAAAATTCGAATAATAAAATAATTCGACTTGTAGAAGTTCGAGTTATAGAAGCTCCACTATTTGTATGTATGTATGTATGTATGTATGTATGTATGTATGTATGTATGTATCTATATATATATATATATATATATATATATATATATATATATATATATATATATATATATATATATATATATATATATATATATATGCTTACAGACAACGAGTTGTCTAACACAGAGAAGATACAATAATAGTGCAAACAAGTGATGCTGGTTGATGTGGCCATTCTGGGGAACATATGACCAAATTTCATCAAACTATCTATATCATTGTAGGAGATATGTTTCTTGAGAAACTTTTTTGTGATTCTTTATTTGACAGACTTTTATGAAAAACCGCTGCGTCCAGACTTTTTCAACTTCTTATTTGTTCTTGCTAGACTAGCACCTAATAAACATTTTAAATTGATTGATCATCCATTATTCTAATACAAACTAAGCGATGACAGGCTTAACCAGCTACTGAATGATGTTAACGCCAAAGAAATCAAATAACCGGGCGAGAGAGGAAGCCATGATTATAAACTTAAACTTGGTTTATAAGATTACTGGCGTCACCCATGCATGAAACTGATGTTTACAACGACTGTCTATCAACAGCACCTCTCGCTTTGATTGAGCTTCTGTCTTGTGTCTCTGCCGATGATTACCTCAGTACGCCCACAAGACCAATTCAGGTGGCTCCCCACATACGAACATCACCAGCAAAAGCAATTAATTATTTTGTTATTTAGATATAATCCTTAACACTAATAATCCTCGTACTTATTACTTCTACCTCAATTTCCAGTGTTCTTGCAGTCCGTGGTGCTCCTGTCGTTAACAGATTTTCCCATAGGGAGATCACTACATTTCTCTCAACAACAGCATATTTTATTTGTTCCAAACACACTTTCCCTTCAATTGCAAATACATAAAACTTCCGAAAATTTTCTTCAGAGGAGTGCGAACTAAGACCCTTAAAAGCCATATCCAATGGCATTTATACATTTTAGCAAATTTTCATTAAAAAAAAAACCTTTATAGAGAGGTAGCTAAGGACTTTTCAATTTTCGAACAGATTTTCAAATGAGCGCGAATTAGACCCCCGCGGTCGGTTTCAAACTAACATTGGCTTTCCTGGTTATTTTAGAGCAAGATTGTGTTAGACTTTCTTTTAAAATTATCACAGTAGAAGTCCATTGTACTATTTTGTTTTATTTTTAACGTCCTACTTTTAGTGAATTTTCATTAGGAAAATTCACTAATAGAGAAGTATCGATGGTGAGATTTTTGGAAAATTTCTACAAATGAATGCGAATTAGGGCCCCTAGAACCCAAATCCAAGGTCAGGTAAAAAGTGTATATATATATATATATATATATATATATATATATATATATATATATATATATATATATATATATATATATATATATATATATATCCAACCGATAACTTGAAAAATACTTCACCAATCGAAACTAAATTTGGCAATTCCCTTTATTTTTTTATTGCTTGGATGAGTTGGTTGGATAGTTTTGACGCTCAAATCCTTTTAAAAAAATGAAAACCAAATATCTTTTATATTATTACAAATATTAAACTAAAGCTTGACAAGCACATACGCATTGTACAAGTGGTCCCACCTACCAAATTTTAACTCACTTGGTTCCGTAGATCGTGAGTTATAACTAAATAAAAAATCAATAATCTACCAAATGACCTGAAATTACCTCTAAATGGATGTCTATAATGTTAAACAAGCTCAGACAGATAAATCAGGGTTCCACTGCCATTGCAAACACAATCTCCAAATTAAGTTTTAAACGGACAGGCTATGAAAATATCTCACACTAACCAATCAACGGGGTTGCCATTTACAACTCTCATCTAAATCTGTAGATACCAGAAAAATGTAAATAAATAGAAATTTTAATGAAAGTGGTGCAATTTGTTTAAAAGCAATCTAGAACTACGTTTTAATATATTATATTTATATTATACATATAAATATTAAGCTTCCTATTTTCACGACATTTAAAGGCAATCTCTGGTATAACCTACATATAGTACACATATGAACTTTAACTATGCCAAATCGCACACTGCCACTCTGCGCGCAATGTGCTTAAAAAAGGGTACAAAGTTTTTTCATCATGTATTTTAACCCTATCATTGAAACTACTGCCAAAGCTTCAGAGAAGGGGTCTATTTGAAATTCATTCTCTGCAAATATTTTAGTTAAATGAAGGACAATGACGGCTGAAGCTGAAACTTAAGGCTTTATAGAACACACTTCTTACAATATTTCTTGTACATAAGCCGTATTAGTGTCAGGTTTTTTATCTAGAACATGTCAATTTCGACGTTTCGAATAGTCACTTTGACGTTTTAAGAAGAAAAACTATAATTTTTATAACTCTTCTTTTTTTCTTTCAACGTTGAGGTCCAAATTTTGGCACATAGTTTGCTTTTTATTATATAAACCCGCGTACCAAACTTGGTTGCCATAGCTTTGTTGTTCCGGAGCCATACAAATTTTCAGAAAGAAAAGACAGAATTTTCCGGGAAAAACTAGTCAGATAGACCAATACCAAATAAATCGTCAGTTCATTGATTAGTGGCGAAGCTTGAAACAAAGGGTACACTTCTGAATAACAGCAAGTGCGGTAAAGACTTAAGTGGAAATCAAGTAAGAGCAAATTCAACCGAGAAGGAACTGAATATTTTACTGCATATCGAAGAAAATAAAATACGAGTATTAGGCAGCTTGCCAAAAAAACTAGGGAGCATTCTTCAACAATTTTTAGAACATTGAAAAAGCGTAGGTCATTCAAATATAGCTGCCATCAAGAATTAGGGGATGATGATAGAAAGCGAAGAGTCCACTTTAATTAGCAAATGATGGAAATGACAAATAACGACACAGAGATTTCTCAAAGAACATTTGCTTCACCGATGAGAGTATGTTCACCTTGAATAACGAGCCCAATGTTCAGAACTGTAGGTATTTGAGCACGATGAATAAACGAAGATTTATTAAAACCAGAACATCTCCCCACAAAGTCAATGTTTGGTGCGGAATTTTCGACAGGCGTATTATTGGATAGTTTTATATTGATAGAACTTTGAATGGCGACGGTTATTTAGGTTTATTGTAGACTAGATTAGGACCTTCATTAAACGAAGTTGCTACGGAAAATCAAGAAGTCTGGTATCACATGGATGGATGTCCTGTACACAATACCCTTGCAGTGCAAGAAAATTTACGCAATAGTTTTCAAGGTCATATTATTGGGCCGAACCATTATGTTTTTGGTCTTAAAGATATGCAGTTCTTGCACCAAACGATTTTTTTCTTTGGGGCCACATTAAATCAAAAATTTACAGGTAGTAACGTTCGTTTTGAAAATCTCCAGCAATTTAAAAAGTGTGGACACAGCAAGTGCGTTACTGTAATGAATTTTCATAGAGATCTGACACCAAACATTTTTTCATTAAATGCTTACAACTTCCTTTTCTTTTAACCTAAAAATCTAAATTTTGGCATAATGTTTACATTTTATAACGTTAATCTACTTACCAAATTTGGTTACCATAGATTTTTTATTTTCGGAGATAAAAATGTTTTCGGAAATACAACCCAACATTTTCCCGGAAAACCTAGTTCGATTTTCCTAGCTAACGAACTTATTAGGTATCTGCCAAATTTTACAAAATCGCTCCATTATTTTTTGAGTTATCGATGTGATACATTATATATTAACTTTATATAAAAACACATATTTAAGATTAAAAATATTTCTATGCAAAAAATTGGCTACCATAACGCACTTGCTGTATCTAGATTATTTTACCTACATAAAAAACCTAACTCTTAGGGATGAAAAACTTTAATCACTATCTTGTTATTCTATGCAGGCACATGTTCTGGTTCGTTCAAAGTTACGATGTGAACGCAGCATTAAACGCGGAGGATGGTTATCTACGCCTATTGCCTTCATATAGCTTGTAAAAAAATACTCCAGACGCTCAGATGCATCGCTTTACACGGTGGCGGCCTCCCACCGGTTACTACATCTAGCGGATACTCATGCAAATCATGTTAACTAGGTCACTGCCATTTAGATTTCCATTTAATCAGACCTACACAAAATTGTAAATAAGCTCCACATGCTAATGATTCTCATTAAAAACCATTAAACGTTGCAATTGAATCGCTTATTAGCGAATTTTTATTAAGAAAAATTCGCTTATAGAGACGTCACGATGAAAATCTTTTGAAAAATTTCTCCAGATGAGCGCGAATTTGGGTCCCTAGAACCCAAAACCAAGGTCCGTTAAAATTATATATATATATATATATATATATATATATATATATATATATATATATATATATATATATATATATATATATATATATATACAGGCTGTCCCAATAGTGTGTAATTCCTCTATATATACCTTACCCTTAGAGCTAGCCGAAAAAACTTTAAACAAAATTTTCTTGTGATTATATAAGCTATATCGGGAAAATATATTCAGCTTTATGTAACTTCCGGTTGCACCGGAAGTCGCTATCAACTTCGTTATTTTAAATAGAATGCTATACTTTTTATTACATTTTTGGATATAGATTACAAAATAAGTGTGACTTTATGTAACATTCCCTATAGCTATCTTTGATATTTTTGAAAATATTACGACTTTCTTATTTTTTAGCTCCGATTTATGTGTTATTTGAAACGTCTGCAGTGAGCTGGGTTTTGAGTTTTGCTACCTTAAATTATAAATATCAATAGACGACATTTAGTACTTTAAAATGGTTAAAGAATAATTCATCATCATTGTACAGGGTGTATCATTTTGTGGTTACAGCATATCTAACTTTAAAGCAGCACAACTTGTGTTTTTCAAATAGAACACCTTGTTTTTTATGGATTAATCAGGTAGATAATTAAATTCTGCATCGACATAATATAGGTCTTCCTATAGCTATAGTTGATAGTTTTTGAGTTATAGTGGTTTATTTTAGTTTCGCTTGTAAAAATAATGGTACTGTCAGATACAGTAGGCGCAGAGAATGAAATAACTGATATTTATTGTCAGATGACAGATAAATGTCACCTAACCAGAACTATAACTATTTTCAGTTCTCAGGTGTTTGAGCTAAGTTTTATGTGCTAACTTTTGTGTTATTTAATTTTAAATGAATTATAATACTGAATAATTAGTTGATATGACACTTATTATAGGCGAGTGTCAGCGAAATTGTTTTTTAGCATCTCGTGTATACGCACAAACATATCGGAATCGAAGACATCCTCAGGAAAAATGTTTCGTCAAATTGTTGGACCGTTTTTTAACCACACGCAAAGGGAGAGTAAGCGGCAATGAAGAAAACGAATTTTCTATTGTTGCTTCGGCATTAGGTAATCCGCACACAAGCGTGAGGAAAGTTGCCGACGAAATAGGATTATCAAAATCTTCAGTGAACAGAACATTGAGAAAATACAAGTTTCATCCATATAAAATGAAGCTGCAGCAGGCATTGACGAATGCAGATTTTCGAAGTCGCCTCAGTTTTTGTGAGTGGGCAGTGGCTAAGTACAATGAAAGTGAGAATTTTTTTAATTACCTGATGTTTAGTGATGAATCTTCATTTTCAAGTTGTGGTAGGGTTAACGGGCACAACTTTCATTATTACGCTTCAGAAAATCCAAAATTTTGCAGATCAGTTGACAACCAGCACCGTTTTACGATAAATGTTTGGGCTGGAATAATTGGAACTAATCTTATTGGGCCATATTTCTTAGATGGGCACCTCAACGGGCAGGGATATCTGCGTATATTGGAGGAAGATGTAGAGGCCTTTTTGGAAGATTTGCCACTAGATAACAATCGACGTATGTGGTTTATGCAGGACGGGGCACCAGCACATTATGACAAAAATGTTCGCCGATTTTTAAATGATCGGTACCCCAATAAACAGATAGGGCGAGGTGGTCCCGTCTCGTGGCGTGCAAGATCTCCTGACCTCACATGTCTAGATTTTTTCCTGTGGGGCTATATCAAGGAAATGGTGTATCAAACAATGTCCAACACCCCACAGGAACTGAGAAATAAAATTTCAGTCGCGTGCAGGGCAATAACTTCGCAAATGTTGAGCAATATTCAAGAAGAATTCTTAAGGAGGGTTATATTGTGTATTCAGGTCAATGGGCAAAATTTTGAATAGTTCTAATGTATCGCTTTTTTTAGATTATTTTTTTCTGTTAATGACTGTGGATTATTATTATTATTATAGTTATGTTACTATAGTTTACTTCACTTTCTGGTTCTCATAATTACAACTACCTTTATTAAACTATGTTTCACTTTTTGTATGGTAAAAATATGAATAAGTCCATTATATAACAATCATTGCATGTAGTTGCATTCGATAAGTTTTTTTGTCGACACATTATCTAGTTACGAGGATATGATCAAGTGATTTGCATCGTGACTATCTCATTTTATTTGGTCATTCTATTCAAATTATTGTTAAAACAAACATTTATTAGACGGAAGTAAGCTCCAACAATGGAAATATAAAAACTGCTGACTTTCTTGTCAGGGAGACGTTTAGGTGTCACCTGACATTGTTCACATGCTCTGTGCCTCATGCACTGACAATCTGACAGTACCATTATGTGCCTCATACAGTGACAATCTGACAGTACCAATATTTTTACAAGCGAAACTAAAATAAACCACTATAACTCAAAAACTATCAACTATAGCTATAGAAAGACCTATATTATGTCGATGCAGAATTTAATGGCCTGCCTGATTAATCTATAAAAAACAGGGTGTTCCATTTGAAAAACACAAGTTATGCTGCTTTAAAGTTAGATATGCCGTAACCCCAAAATAATACACCCTGTACAATGATGATAATTTATTCTTTAACGATTTTAAAGTATTAAATATCGTCTATAGATATTTAGAATTTAAGGTAGCAAAACTCAAAACTCAGCTCACAGCAGACGTTTTAAGTAACACATAAATCGGAGCTAAAAAAAAAAGAAAGTCGTAATATTTTCAAAAATATCAAAGATCGCTATAGAAAATGCTACACAAAGTCACACTTATTTTTTAATCTCTATCAAAAAATGTAATAAAAAGTATAGCATTCCATTTAAAATAACGAAGTTGATAGCTACTTCCGGTGCAACCGGAAGTTCCATAAAGCTGAATATATTTTCTAGATATAGCTTAGATAATCACAAGAAAATTTTGTTGAAAGTTTTTTTGGATAGTTTTAAGGGTAATGGATATATAGAGGAATTACACACTATTGGGACACCCTGTATATATATATATATATATATGAATGTATGTATCAGAGCGATAACTCAAAAAACACTAAACTGATTTCAATCAAGCTTGGCAAAAATCTTGTTTGGGCGAAAACCTGGGTCGAGTTCGTTAATCAGCCTTTATGCTCAAGTTTTCCGGTGAAAAATCGGGGAAAACTTTTTGAAAACGCTATATTTTTGTAAGTATCAGAGTAACTGGAATGGCACTTCACACCTGGCTAGAAATAGTGCAAATAAACCTGTTGTGAATTTTAAGTAATTTGGTACACAATATTTAGAGTTTTTTCCCAATTAAAAATTAAATCACAAAGACATGCATTGAAACGACTTAGTGGTTAAAAGCCAATGCCTAACAGACAGACTAGTTAACTGCTACGCGTAGATTAATTCATACAAAAGGTATAAACCATAGATGAACGGTAACCAAACTAAATATATACCAGGCAGAAAACATACTAGCCCAACCAACAATCGTGAAATCTCGGCAGCAATTATGGAAAATAACAGACGACATGAAATTAAAAATTTGCCACGTGCTTGTTATTTAACTGGGGGATTCAATCAATTATTAAAATACACTATATCTGTAGCTTTATTACAGGACCCAAATAGAGTTTTAGCGCAGCATAGATATATTATGATGTCGCATAATATAGCAGAAATTTAAACAAAATCCAAGTCTCTATAAAAATGATTCTAAAGTAGTTTCTTTTATCTTTAAACTTCAACATAAGACGTCATATAAGGCCGAAACAGTCGTGGGATGTGTTTCACTGGTAATTCTACTAATTCTGTAATTAATAATTGTTACGTATACTTTGAATATATCGCGTGCATGAAGCCGATCTAGAGTATCATACAAATAAAATGTTAGTTGACGTGTGTCTAGATGGAGCAGGAGACTTCGCGCTTGCCTTCTAAGCAGAAGGTTACACGATCGAATCTAGCTCGATGAATGTGTTTTTTTTTTAATCTTTTAAGTTGACATTTGGAGAAACAATAGTGCAATAGTTTGGAATAAGATGTAATTTTTGTTTAAAAAGCCTAAATAAGTTTGTCACCTTTGAAATTATAACTTTGTTATTGTTGATATTGAAAAAACTCTGGACGCAGCAAGTGCGTTATGGTAGTGAATTTTCATAAAAATGTTTTTAATAGCAAATATGTTTTTTTAAGAAAGCAGGCATCAAATTTGGTTACCAGTATAATCTATATATTAGAAACAATGTGCCATGTTTCATCAAAATAACTTTATTGTTTGAAAATGTACAAACATTTCCGTAAGTAAACTTAAATTGTTCCCGAAAAAACTGGTTTTCTGGTCAACCTTATAGGTTAATAGCAAATTGATTCAAAATTTGAAGTATTTAATGAATATTAGCTACCATAACGCACTTGATGCGTCCAGAATTTCTTTTCTTACAAAGATGTATTATATTTCGATGAAAAAATGCAAAAATGCAATAACATAGGGCCTATTGACGTTTTGAGGAAAACCCAAATTTATTTTTCTTTAAATACCTGTAACTATTTTGTCCTTTAATCTACAAAGCTAAATTGTGGTAGGTAGCTTACCTATGATGATATGAACCGGTGTACCAAATTTGGTTGCCCTTACTTTGTTAATTCCGGACAATATATTTTTTTTCTAATGAAAACTCAAAATTTTCCCGGAAAACCTCGTCCGATTTTCCTGACTAACGAATTTATCCAAGCCATTTACAGAAGGAAGGCATGTGCAAAATCGGCCCATTATTTTTTGAGTTATCGGTGTGATACATACATACATACATACATACATACATACATACATACATACATATATATATATATATATATATATATATATATATATATATATATATATATATATATATATATATATATATATATATATATATATGTAAACATATAAAAATTGAAACTAACCTCGGATCTGGGTTCTAGGGGTCCTAGTTCGCGCTCACTTGCAAAAATTTTTTCAAAATTCAAAAGTCGGGATCTCCCCATTAGTGAATTTTTTCTACGAAAATTCACTAAAAACCAGTTTGATTAGGTTGACTAAAACGAAATCATACTAGCGATTAATAAGGAAAAATAACTGCTACGTTTCTAATTTGGCAGATACTTTACTTTTCTAAATATGAATTCAGTTTAATTCTGGAAATCTTCTGTATAACTTTAATGAAATTTGTAATACAAGTTTCTTTTAAAAAGACTTACATTATCTACAGATATAGCAAAACTTAGTTCTTTAGCTTCATAGAAACTTGTGTTTTGGACGTTTTTCTCAAAAGGAGTTAGTACGCAAGATTTTTTTGATAATAGAGAGATATCGATGTTAACACTATCGAAAGAATTCTTAAAATGTGCGCGTACTAGGACCTCTAAAATCGATCTTCAAGGTCTGTGTAAGTTTAAACTATTCACTTTACTGGTATGCCGTGTAATGTTAGTGTACAATTCTTATGAAAATTCGCTACTATAACGCACTTGCCGAGTCTCGAAATTTTATTAAAATCGACTGTCATTTTAACAAATTTTAAGGAGAAAAAAAAAACTAATCATTAAAAAAGGGACGCAATAAATGCGTTATGGTAGCAAATGTTCATAAATTGTATGAATTATAATACATAAATCTGGTTTTTTTAATTTAAAAAAAAAATTAACCAAACCAAAATTTTCACAAGGTGCGAGTCAATGAATGCTAATGTTTTGGATTGTTTTAAAGATTTGCTGGCGGTTTTTTTTTTGATGCATCAATTAAAATAGGAGTAAATACAAGTCAGGTATTTAAAAGCTTTTGCATGCTAAATAAAATATAGTATTAAATGTTCGTGTTGGCACAATATTTAATTTTTAGTGAATTTTCATAAGAAAATTCACCATTAGAGAGGTATCGATGGTGAGACTTTCGGAAAAGTTCTTCAAATGACCGCGAATTAGGGCCCCTGGAACCCATTTCCATGGTCAGTTAAAAAGTTAATATATATATATATATATATATATATATATATATATATATATATATATATATATATATATATATATATATATATATATATATATATATATATATATCCAACTGATAACTCAAAAAATACTTCATTGATTTGGACCAAATTTGGGATTTACCCTTATTTTGTTAATGGCTTGGATGAATTCGTTCATTAACGCCCAATTATTCTTAACAAACAATTAAAAAATCGCAGTATATCTCAAATTCTTTATGTGATTGAAACGAAAATCTACAATTTAAAAGAACATAGACGAACGTGGTCCTGTACCAATTTTCAAGTATCTTGATCAAATAAAAATAAAGTTATTCGAAATTAAAATTAAAATAATCCTCGACATCACTTCAGATTCTGTAATGCACTATCTACAATGATGGACAAAGGTGTATGACGTTACCTGTACTGCTATGCTATTTAAATAAATGGTGGATAAAAATCTAAACAATGGAAGTTACAAGTATTATCGTAAGATGTCAGAATGTAGAACATTGTGAAATGTACGATAGGGACGCCATCTCGGTACGGAACCAGGTAGTATCTAGTTAACAAAATGTTAAACATGGAGACTGTGTGCAATCAACTAACAATGTTGTAAATTGCCATTTCTTTCCCAATACCGGGACAATTTTAGCACGCGACTGCAAGGGGCTTGATAAGCTGGCTGACGTTAGACGACATCGCTGATCTTCAACAGCAGCAAGTAGCTTCCAAGCTTAACATGCGCATTATTTCTACACGCTACTCGCTGGCGCTTGTTATGTAGCCACATTTTACAGCTGACTTTTAACTAACCTAACATATTTAAAACATGGATACAAATATTGAAAATAAATATTGGACGACGGTTAGAAATGAAAATTGTGAGTCAATTACTTAAAACAATAGATAACAAGTATGTCAGTAAATCACATTCTAAGAGCAGTCCTAACACGCGGTTTTTAATGTTTCCTAATGGAGCCATGAAAACGGGACCCCATAGCCATTATTATTACTGTATAACCTGCGGAAATAACTAATGCATTATGTAGTGATAGTAACAGTATGGGCACTTCAATGCGTATTTCTGTATTTCTCATATTGTATGTTTCAAAGAGGTACAGTCTCCCGCTTAAAATTAGACATACCTACGTTTGTTAACCGTCCAAGCCTATCGAGCTTAATTTACAAGCTGCTTGCTTGCGGCGTCGACCGGATATCAGTGTAGTCTTGGACAAAAGCTAGATTCATACACTCGCGAATTGCGAAATCGCCGCGCAACATATTCCTATTGGTTTATTTAAAATAATATCATAAAACTGTTGTTTTTTATTAGATTTTATAAATGTATTTTACTAATTTTTGTGTGCATACAGTTTGACACGATCTAAATGTATTCCCTACTTTCAGGTTTGTGTGGCCTAATGCTAATTGAGGGCCCCCCTTTATTACACTTACTTAACTTGCGCATATATATATATATATATATATATATATATATATATATATATATATATATATATATATATATATATATATATATATAAAATAAAAGTAAGTGAAACAGCAAGTGAATTTATTTACTTTAGTGATGTATTCGATATTATCTGAAAAAAAAAGACATTATAGGCGACGAAGCGGAATGTAATTTCGGTAAATAAACAGTTTACTGCATTTTTTTTTATAGAAACATGCTTAGAACCCTCCTTGGATGCACAAGCTACAAGGCAAATTTGTTTCAAACAACCCCCAAGAAAGTAAACGGACCAATAATGAATAGGGGTGCTAGGCGGGGAGGAAATATGAGCGGAAAATGCTAAAAAACCAATTAGACGGACTTTTAAAAGACGCTTTTTTTACATTTTGCAACAATACCTCCTTTAAACCCTGTATCCCCACACAACACCCATATTCACCTAGATCCAGTAACTTTCTTGGGGGTTCCTCCCAAGAAATGTTTCTGGTGCTTTAAGCTTTGAAGGTAGTTGTATGTATGCACAAGGGGAAGGAGAACCCCCCGTGTTTTTAGGTGAGGAGGCAGAAACCCCTTCCTCCTGGGGGTTTTTCTTCTCCTTCTGCATGTATACAATCACCCTCAATGCATGAACCATAGGATATTTTTTTATGTTAAGGTTTCTGTCGTATTTTTTGTTGAGTATATTTCCTGTTTATCAATTGTTTTGTTTGAGTTTCATTAAGGTTTCAGGAAAGGAACTAAATTTTCAGGTGAGAAAATATGTATTGAGTATTTATCAATTAACCTGTTAGGTAAATACACATGGCACATTACCACAAAAGTCACATGGGGGCAAAACAGCTGCCATGTAATAAATGATATATTCTTTTGAACAATTTTCATTAACAATCTCTGATTTTATTTCCATAATTAGAAGACTTTCCTTTAATTAATTTTATTTTTTGTTGTTATTATTTTACGTTAATTTTTTATTTATTTTCTTTTAAATGGTTGTTTAATTTTTTTGGGAACTATTTTTCAGATAGTGACACATCTTATGAAAATTCGCTACCATAATGCACTTGCTGCGTCCCGAAATTTTGATTAACTACTTAACTATCAATTTGCTATGAAGATACATTCTGGACCATAACGCAATTGCTGCTACGGGCTTTTAGTGAATTTTTATTTTAAAAAATTCACTATAGAGAGGTATCGATGGTGAGAATTCGCAAGAAAAATTTTCAAATGAGCGCGAACTAGGACCCCTAGAACCCATATCCGGGGTCAGTTTCAATTTTTATATGTTAATATATATATATATATATATATATATATATATATATATATATATATATATATATATATATATATATATATATATATGTATCCGTCTGATAACTCAAAAAATCATTAACCGATTTCGATTAAACTTGGCAAGTGCCTTTCTTTTATTAATGGCTTGGAAGAGTTCGTTAGCCAGAAAAATCGGATGGGGTTTTCCGGGAAAAATTTTTTCTCCGAAAGTAACAAATCTGTTTTAATGAAATTTGCTATATATGTTGCCTCGGGAGAGATCTTACTACGTACC
>OZ023262.1:61637185-61716216 GCA_964006375.1 Tillus elongatus | reverse complement strand
CCAAAGCATCAGGAAGAGAGTCTATTTGAAATGGATTTTACGAAATTATTTTAGTCAAGGACATTGATGGTTGAAGCTGAAACTTAAGGCTTTGGAAAACACACTTAAAATTACATTTCTTCTACATAATCAGTATTTGTTTCAAATTCGTTGGCTGAAAAGTGCAAATTTTGACTTTTAAATCGCGACTTTGACGATTTAAGAAGGAAAACTATAAAAGTTTTCAAATATTTTTTCTGCTATTTCTTGATCTTCTTGCGTCAAAACTTATCCGTTTTATGTAATATTCAATTGGTTTTGTGAATCACACAAAATATTTTGTTCTTGTGCTTTCCTCTGATCACCAGTGGATCCCAAATTTTTTTCTTTAAATGCCTATAACTTTTTTTTGTTTTAAGTTAGAGATCTGAATTTTGGTATGTAGGGCAAGTTTGATAGTAGAAACGTCTGTGCCAAATTTGGTTGTCATTTTATATTATTTTCGGAGATACAAGAAATTTCCGAAAGAACACTCAAAATTTTCTACGAAAAACTGGACCGATTTTTCTGGCTAACGAACTTATCCAAGCCACTTACAAAAGAAAGGCACATACCAATTTTCATCAAAATCGGCCCATTGATTTTTGCATTAACGGTACGATATATATATATATATATATATATATATATATATATATATATATATATATATATATATATATATATATATATACATATATATATATACATATATATATAAATATATATATATATATATATATATATATATATATATATATATATATATACAGGTGTCCGGTAATTACGCTTAACTGTAGATTCGTGTGATGAAATGATGGCGATTTATCGAAAAATTAGGTAAAAGGTTTTTAGTTTTTGAGTTATAGGCCTTCAAAATTTAAGAAAAAAAAACAGTTTTTTGTTTATAACTCGGTAAAAAATTATGAGCTACGTCTACGAATTTTGGCAGCTGACTTCGGCTCATTTAGACACATTATTCGTGGAAAATCTAACAAATTTGGCAAACCAGAAGTAGTTTTTGGGCTTCCGGGGTATACTTGTAATAGCCAGAACTTTTACGGATGTTAATTATTTGTAACCTACTTCATTTTGAAGCTGCATTCATTGTCTAAAATTTTTATCTCTTAAATTTGTCTAAAGTGAACCGTTTTCGAGAAAATTGATATTTTCGAAACTAATAAAACAACAGCATTGCGGCAGAATGCGACAGAACTGCAACAAGTTCTCATAGTTGACTGTGGGAATGCTCGTGCAAGCGCTATTTTATAATCTGACAGCTAACGTCAGTTCACTGTCTTGATTTACCGTCTGCATTTTTATTACCTTCATTACTTTTGTTATTATTACATTTTTTGACGTTGTTAAAACTATGGAATACACATTTTCTGAACTTACGGTTATGAATCTCATATTGGGCAAAGCTGATATGATTGTCGGGCTGCTGATCGGCTGTACGTTGAAAAGTACCCAAACCGACGGACTTCTCATCATACAACATTCGCATCTGTTGATAGAAGACTAAGAGAACATGGAAAATTGAATAGGATTTCTCGTAGTACTGGTCGTCCTCATCAGTTGCATCCTAGGGTTGAGGAAAAAATCCTAAATACTGTCGAAAACAGTCCCGAAGAAAGTGTACGGAGAATTTGAATACAATTCAATGTACCAAAAACATCAGGTCACGAAATACTAAAAGAGCAATTGCTACGTCCGTTCCATTTGATTCCGGTGCAGGAGCTTCAAGAGGCTGACGCCAACGCGAGGCTGGTTTTCTGTCAGTGGTTGCTGAATGGCTTTATAGTTGACGCGAACTTTTTGGGTAAGATATTTTTACAGATGTAGCATGTTTCACAAAAAATGGTGTGTTTAATTTTCATAATTTACATGTTTGGGTTGAAGAAAATTCAAAGGCTATTCGCCCATCTTCTTTCCAACAGCAATTTAAATTAAACGTTAGGGCAGGTATTGTTGGTGACAATTTAATCGGCCCAGTGGTTACACCTTCTCCATTAACTGGACCTATTTACTTAGACTTTATACAGAACAGATTGCCTTCATATTACATGAAGGCCTTTGTTTGAAATTCGACAAGACTTAATTTTTATGCACGACGGGGCTCCACCACATTTTACGCTTCCTGTAATGAAACATCTGAACGTAAACTACCCCTAGAAGATGGATTGGTAGGGGAGATAATGCACCTAAAGAATGGCCACCTAGCCCTCCCAAAATCACGCCATTCGACTTTTTCTTATGAGGCACCTTGAAAGAAAAAGTATACCGTACGCCTGTTGAAAGGAATTATGGGAAAGAATAGTTGCAGCTGCTCACGAGATACGTCAAAATCCTGGTGTTTTTAGTAATGTAAGAAATTCACTTCTACGCTGAGCAAATGCTTGTATCAGGAAAAATGACTTACTTTGAACAGCTATTAAGATAGTTTTTTAATTTTGTTTAATATCACTATTTTCTTGTTTTATAATAAACAATAAATAAATAAAATAAATAAATAAATTAATTAATGTGTTACAATTTTTTAGTCCTCTGATATTAGCTTAATTTTTGTGGCGGTTTTTATTATTACAAATTCATTTATCTAATAAATTTGAAATTGTCTTATTCTTAACATTTGAAGTAAATGTGTCTTTTTTGAGTGGTATAATTAAATTCGGCTAACGGAATGGTTTTCAAGCAATACTAAATTGTGTCAATGAGTTACGAGAAACCATGAAAACGGTTAACTTTAGACAGAATTGTTAAGAGCCAAAAATTTTAGATAATGAATGCAGCTTCAAAATGAAGTAAGTTAGGTTAGAAAAAATTAACATCCCTAAAAGTTATGGATATTACAAATATACCCCGGAAGCAAAAAACCTACTGCCGCTACGCGAAATTTGTTAGGTTTTTCAACGAATAATGTGTCAAAACGAGCTCAAGTCATTTGCCAAAATTCATTGAGATGGGTCAATTCTTTACCGAGTTAAAAACAAAAAAAATTGTTTTTTTCTTAAACTTTGAAGGGCTATAACTCAAAAACAAAAAACTTTTTACGTGACATTTTTTCGACAAATCGTCATCATTTGATCACACAAATCTACAATTAAGCGTTGTCGGTGCAATTACCGGACACCCTGTATATAAATACGGATCTACTCATTAGTGAATTTTTCGTTTTATAAAAAATTCGCTAAAATCCTACAATACTTCAAATTTAGAATTAAAAATGACATCTTGCAATGTGAAAACTGTACCATTACATTTAACCCCCTTCGAGTGACAGTTGCAATCCTCAATTTTTTAAACAGGAAGTAGAGGCTTGTGATACCTCATTTGAAGGATTTCTCCATTATCTATTCAAAAATGCTATGGTTTAAAAATTATTGCAAAAACAAAAAAAAATAAAAAAACTCTGGACGCAGCAAGTGCGTTATGGTAGTGAATTTTCATAAAAATGTTTTTAATAGCAAATATGTTTTTAAGAAAGCAGGCACCAAATTTGGTTACCAGTATAATCTATATATTAGAAACAATGTGCCATGTTTCATCAAAATAACTTTATTGTTTGAAAATGTACAAAAATTTCCGAAAGTAATACTTAAATTGTTCCCGAAAAAACTGGTTTTCTGGTCAACCTTATAGGTTAATAGCAAATTGATTCAAAATTTGAAGCATTTAATGAAAATTCGCTACCGTAACGCACTTGCTGCGTCCAGAATTTCTTTTTTTACAAAGATGTATTATATTTCGATGGGAAATGCAAAAATGCAATAACATGGGACGTGTTCGATTAAAAAAAATCATTAAAAAAAAGAAAATTTGAATCACCAACGACTTATGGGTCAGCCTGTAATTGTGGAAATATTTTTAAGATGTAGCTTAAGACACGCTACAATTAATGTATACAACTTTTTTTCGTAACTTGCATAATAACGGATATATTGCCCTTTAATGTTTTTTTGAACGAAAATTCGACAAAAATGATATACCATTAAACGATAAACTCTATAGCCAACACTACTGCTAAAGCATCGGAGAAAGAGTCTATTTCAAATGAATTTTCTGGGAATATTTTAGTAAAATGAAGGACAATGACGATTGAAACTAAGAGTTCAGGGTTTGTAAAACATTATTCTTGAGACATTTTCCTTCCATAGACCATATTAATTTCAGGTTCATTGCCTAAATATTAACAATTTTGACGTTTTAAACCGCAATTTTGACGTTTTGAGGAAAATCCAAATTTATTTTTTCTTTAAGCTACAGAGCTAAATTTTGGTAGGTAGCTTACAAATAATGATATAAATCCGTGTACCAAATTTCGTTGCCCTTACTTTGTTAATTCCGGAGATATATTTTTTTTAGATTTTTTTTTTAGAAAGAAAACACAAAATTTTCCGGGAAAAACTCGGCGGATTTTCCTGACTAACGAACTTATCCAAGCCATTCGCGAAAGGAAGGTACTCACCTAATTTTATCAAAAACTGTCCATTATTTTTTTAGTTATAGGTGTGACACAAATATATAAACATATATATATATATATATATATATATATATATATATATATATATATATATATATATATATATATATATATATATATAACATATAAAGTCTGAAACCGACCTCGGATTTGGGTTCCAGGGGTCCTAAATAGCGCGCGCTCATTTGAAGAAATTTTTTCAAAAGTCGAGATCTCCTCATTAGTGAATTTTTTTAAAGAAAATTCACTAAAAGGAATTCACCTGATGGGCGAACTTCGTTACAACACACTGAAAAATTAATAACTAAACGCGTTTCATTTTTGATAAAAGGAAAAATAGTGCTGTAAATTGAATCATACCATCCACATAGCTGTGATGACCTAAGTTTTTAGAAAGACATTCTCATGAAATGAATTTAGTGTCCATGACTGGACCACGAAGAAACTGTTCATATTCCTGTACCCATAAACTTTCGAAACGTTATATTACTAGAGTTTTAATGAAAAAATGTCAATTTTCACCCATTAATCCCCTACCCCCTGAAGGGATCTAATCTGAAAACAATTCGAAGCGTTCCTTTGTCGGGTGCTAACTGTATACCCACTTCGAAGATGACATCTCAATTTGTTCGAAAGTTATTGCGCCTACTAACAGAGACGTACAGACTGACAGACCGAACTACCGACAGACAAAACAATGTTCGTTCCAGAATCAACTTTCAATTTTAAGACTTTTTACGCCATTTAACCAAAAAAATTCTAAATTTCTGCCACCCATATTTCACCTCCACAGATGCAACCCCTGGTTTACTTTCAGCACATTATACCGGATGTTTAATGAAATTGGCGGCTTTCTAATAAATAAACCTTAAAACGTTATATTACTCGAGTTTTAACGAAAAAATATCAATTTTCACCAAATCACCCCCCATTCTTCTCCTTCCCCCTAGAGCCATTTTACCCAAAAACTATCCAAACCGTTCGTTTGTCGGGTGCTAACTGTATGCCAAATTTGAAGACCATATCTTAATCTGTTCGTATCATTGGTACGGAAAACTGGCTAAATATTTTTTTACACAAAATTTTGCTAAAAGAAATACATAAAATTCAAGTTATATACCTAATCTGTAATAAAAATTGAAAGTAAAATAATTTGTTTGCACGAAAGTCTATTAAAACCTTATCTTCGAGGAATTTACTTTAAAAAATGTTCCATCAATTGAATAATTTTTCATACAAAAATTCGCAATAAAGGTTTCCTCAAAGAAAATTCATTAAAGCCATTTATAAGAAAATTCTCTATTAAAATAACATTTTATACAGGAAACGTCGCTAATAAAAATAAATTAAATAAATTTTAAAATATTGAAAATCTGATCCAAATACAGAAAGTAGGTACTTTTTCTGTGGCTTCACAGAGAAGATTCTGTTGCCTGTGGATGCTGTAAAAATTGTATCCGGTTAAAGAGAGGCAAACAAACTCTTCTGAAATCACAAATCTCTACGTCTGTGTTAACTGTGAAACAGTTTTACCAACTAAGCGCGACAACAGCTGCTATTAAAATTGAATTAAAAGCCCTTATATTTCATTAGTGATTTTTCAACCAAAAGGCGCTATATTGGAAATTGAATCAAAGACGAAAAAACTCGAGACGGAGGAAGTGCGTTATGGTAGCGAATTTTCATTAAATGCTTCGAATTTTAATAACTTAATTTCGTATAAACCTGGGAAGTTGCGTTTTGGTACCTAGTAAGATATTTACGAGGGCAACATATCAACCAAATTTTATCAACAAAGCTTTGTTATTTTTTGCGATACAATTTTTTCTTTTCGGAAAAAAACTTTTTTTTTAACTGGTACTATAGGGCTGGCTAACGAACTCATCCAATACACACACAGATATATATATATATATATATATATATATATATATATATATATATATATATATATATATATATATATATATATATATATATATATATATATATATATATATATATATATATATATATATATAAACAAATAAAAATTCAAACGGACCTTGGTTTCGGGTTCTAGGGGCCCAAATTCGAGCGCATTTCAAAAAACTTTTTCAAAGTCTCACCATCGATACCTCTCTATTAGCGATTTTTTTCCATAAAAATTCGCTAATAAGTAAAAAAACAAGCTGAAAATTAATTTCAGTCAACAGTGAGATTTGAATCCACCTCCCTTCGCTCATAAGGCAGCTCAACTCAACTCAGCAAGGCTTTATTTATATTTGGTACAGGTTTACAATTTACATTATAAAATGTCTTGTTTGGTAATTTCAGCGGCCTAACCCCTCGCCTACTGTAAGGCGGGGGAATCAAAGTGCAATATAAGGTAGAGAACCCATAATGGTCTTCCGTTATTTATTTGTAATATGTAAGGTCTATTTTAGATGCATTTTTGCAACTATTTAACAAGTTAAAAGAGTAGGATAAATTTAGAACATTCTAGTATACATTTTATGTAATATTTACTATTCGTAAACCGCAATAGTTATACTAATGTTCACGTTTCATATCTCCAGTTTCACATTTTTACGAAAAAAATTGTACAATTTTTTTCGTACTTCTGGACCGTTTTGCGCCATAAAAAAACGTATGTAATGTTTGATAGACTTTGTTTAACACGCGTAATATGTTGGTATTGTTTCTTATCTGACTTTTAGTAGCACTAACATTTTGCTTCATTAAATGCCTATAACTTTTTTAGAAATCTAAATTTTGTGTATAGTTTGGTTTTTACAATGTAAATCTGCTTTCAAAATTTATTTGGCATAGCTTTGTTATTTCCCGAGATATTTATTTTTTACAAAAGAAAGCCTAAAATTTTCCCGAAAAAGCTGGTCTGATTTTCCTGGCCAGCGAACTTATCCAAGTCTAAACCAAAGCTAAAGAAAGTTACGCATCAAATTTTAGCAAAATCGGCCCTTTTTTTTAACTGACCCCGGATATGTGTTCTTGAGGGCCTATTTCGCGCTCGTTTGATGAAAATTTTTCAAAATTCAAGGTTTGAGATGTCCTCAAAGTGAATTTTCTAAGAAAATTTACTAAATCTAGTGCTGCAAATTGAATCATAACTTCCATACAGCTGTAATAATCAACTCTCCTCAAAAAGACATTCTCATGAAATGAATTTAGGGTGCATTACTTGACCTCAAGGAGATATTCGTATTCCAGTACCTATAAACTTCTGAAACGTTATATGATTCGAGTTTTAACGAAAAAATGTCAATCTTTACCAAATCACCCCTCATTTCTACCCCCTGAAGCGATCTTACACAAAAACTATTCGTAGCGTTCCTTTGTTGGGTGCTAACTGGATACCAAATTTAGATGATGATATCTCAATTCGTTCCAAAGTTATTGCTCCTACTAACAGACAGGCGTACAAGCCGACAGATCTACTGACCGACAGACTGACAGACAAAAAATTTCGTTCCAAAATCAAGTTTTCTGCATGTTATATGACTCGAGTTTTAACGAGAAAATGTCAATCTTTACCAAATCACCCCTCATTTCTACGCCCTGAAGCGATCTTACACAAAAACTATTCGTAGCGTTCCTTTGTCGGGTGCTAACTGGATACCAAATTTAAATGATGATATCTTGATTCGTTCCAAAGTTATTACTCCTACTAACAGACAGGCGTACAAGCCGACAGATCTACTAACCGACAGACTGACAGACTGACAGACAAAAAATTTCGTTCCAGAATCAAGTTTTCTGTATGTTTTAAGACTTTTACTCCGTTTTAACAAAAAAAAATCGAAATTTTAGTCTGCCCAGGGTATTTAAGATTACCCGACATTTCGGTGTCTTTATCTTTATCTTTCGTATTACCTAATAAATTTTTAAAATTATTTTTTGTCGAAAAAGTTAGCTGCAAATTGTTTTTTAATGCTATCGAGACCTCTTGTGATACGCGGCTCAAAAAGTAGGCAAATATATATCTTATCTTTCCTGAATGTCGTGCATCCCGCTAACATTTTCTTCGTTCTGTGTCTTTAATGTTTTCACTAAACAATTCGAATATCCCTTATGTTCAGCGATGTTTTTAATGTACTTTAATAATCTACTATAGCTACTTTTGCTTACGGTATTTTTTTGATCAATTTACTAAGAAATTTAAACCGGTCGTTTCTTGTGCAAACATATAATGTGAGTCATTTGGAATGTAACTTAGAGCAATAGACAATCCACCAGCGCCCCGGATTTAGAGGGGGGGGGGTCGCGCAAGGCGCCGGAGCACAGGGGCTCCGCAAATTTTTTAATGCTCTTTTGGATACTGTGTTTATATATATATATATATATATATATATATATATATATATATATATATATATATAAACACAGTATCCAAAAGAGCATTAAAAAATTTGCGGAGCCCCTGTGCTCCGGCGCCTTACGCGACCCCCCCCCCCTAAATCCGGGGCGCTGGTGGATTGTCTATTGCTCTAAGTTACATTCCAAATGACTCACATTATATGTTTGCACAAGAAACGACCTGTTTAAATTTCTTAGTAAATTGATCAAAAAAATACCGTAAGCAAAAGTGTATATATATATATATATATATATATATATATATATATATATATATATATATATATATATATATATATATATATATATATATATATATATATGTAGAAGAAAGATTTGAACAGATGCAAGATTTTTCTACGACGTGGAGTTTCTTGTTTAACATAAAAAAGAATCAAAATAAAGAAAGATTATTAAAACATGGCGCTAAATTACCGGAAAAGTTAACTGTCAACTTTAAATCAGATATGGATGGCAATTTGTTGTGAGATGAAATTTTACGCCTGCAACATTATTTTGAAGACAGTCAAGCAACGTCTATAGAAGCCTTAAATTTTATCAAGAAGCATAACCTCCAAGAATTATATCCCAACACCTGGATATCGTTGCATATTCTGTTAACAATACCAATGACTGTTGCAAGTGGTGAATGCAGTTTTTCCAAACTGAAATTGATAAAAACCTACTTGCGGTCTACAATGTCTCAAACCAGATTGACCAGTTTGGCCACACTATCCATGGAAAATCAAGTTGCAGAAAACCTAGATTTTTCTTGTCCTATTAGAGAATTAGCTGACAAAAAAGCTAGAAAAGTACAGTTTTAACACGTTTCGAGTTCAACCAACTGCCAGACAAGCTTAGAGTTATCTTAAATTTAAAACAAATGTGCTACCCAATTAACTTCTTTTATTATTTTAATATATAATTATACATAAGTATTATATCATTATGCTGTAATAAAGGGCGCCAAATGTTTGACTCGCCCAGGTTGTCTGGGTGGTTAAGGCCGGCACAGCAATCCACCCCCTCCATTCATTGCGGACCTTTTCATGAGTAGATTTGAGACGGATTTTTATCATCTGATGAAGCTAACTTTGTTAGTGAACCGATCGTCAGGTCTTTAAAAGATGTGTTGTGGTGATTTGGGTTTCTCCAAGTGTAATTATATTTAAAAGGTTGTCTCCTCTCTGGATACTGCTCGTGATACAAATTACTTGCAGCCTCTGCATTCTCGTTTGCTTGTATCAAAGAGACAATCATATGCCATCTTCCACACGTTTCGAATTTCATGGCCAATTTAGTTCGAAAATCGAACAAAATCCTTGACAAAAGCTAAGGAACAAGCGTGTTTCTCACCTGATTCAGATTTTGACAGCTAGCAATAAACAGTAACATTTCATTCTCTTGTTGTCGTCGCGTCGTCAAAAGGCTACTTGTCAAATAGCACCTTTTAAAATTTATACTTAAAAAGAACACTTTTGTGCTCTAGTTTTCAAAAAAAAAGTTATGCAAAACATTAAGTGTGCTTTATTTTTGCAACGGTAATTTCAAACTTTACTCAATTATGCCAAAATATATTGGGTGTCCTATTTACAAAATTGTGTTGTGTGTGCGTTTTATTCTCTAACGTCGGCCTATTTTCGCGACTATGGCCAATCACCGATGCCAGGGAGCAGTTTCACTTCACTAGGCTGGAAATTTTGCCGAACCCCTGCCTTTCTGTAAGGAGGGTAGGGATCTTTTACGTGCCCAACATATTGTGGGCACGGGACCGACGGCTTTACCCCCCTCCAAAAGGCAAAACTTGTAGATATTCAACTTGCTCAAATACAATGCAACAACCTCGGTTGATGTTCATTATACAGTATGTTCTGAAAAAGTGAAAGGAGAACCCTGGGATCGAACCCAGTGCCCTTCCGTTCAGAGGCACGCGTTCTTACCACTCAACCACCGAGGCTGTATTTACAAAATTATTTTTGTTTGTTTAAAGCCAAAAATATAAAGCTAAAAAAAAATTAAACTACTGAATTCTACGTAAAAAGGTGCTTTCAGAATGTTTTCATAAAAAGACAACATGTTCAATAGAAAAAATGTGTCACTTGAAAAAATTTACAGTTTCAAAAACACCCCGTATCTCTGAAACTATGATGGTATTGAATACGGTTTTCACCATTAAGTATGTTGTAAAAATTGAGTTTCACACACCAACATCAGTTTTCGTCTATCTCGTTTAGAAATAGGAGTTTCCCTTTAAAAGTGAGCAGCTTGGCCTACTCTGTACAGATGTCCCATTTCGGTTGCAATTGCTGGATATGTCGGTTATTAGTAATGATTTCGTTTTTATTGAACATAAGCTACTTTTTTTTTGTGAAACGAAAGATGCCTCAAGCAAAATTGCCATAGCCCTCTTAATTTCCAAACTACAGGAAGATATTGAAAATATTGCACTTTCAGTTGTCTAACAGCTTGCCGAAAAGGTAAAAAATCCTGGACGCAGCAAGTGCGTTATGGTAGTGAATTTTCATAGAAATGATCTGGCACAAAATATTTTATTATAACATAGAAATCTAAATTTTTGTCTATAGTTTAATTTTTATATCGTAAACCTACCTACCAAATTTGGTTATCATATCTCTTTTAGTTTTTGAGATCAATTTTTTTTTTCGAATGAAAACTCAAAATTTTCCCGGAAAACCTAGTCCGATTTTCCTGACTAACGAACTTATCCAATATATTTAGAAAAGGAAGGTACATGTTAAATTTTATCAAATATATATATATACATATATATATATATATATATATATATATATATATATATATATATATATATATATATATATATATATATATATATATATATATATATATATATATATATATATATATATATATATATATATATATATATATATATATAAACATATAAAAATTTAAACTGACCCCGGATATGGGTTCTAGGGGTCCTCGTTCGCGCTCATTTGCAAAAATGTCGGGATCTCCCCATTAGTGAATTTTTTCTACGAAAATTCACTCAAAAACCAATCTTTTTAGTTAAACCTAGTGGCGCAGTTGGTTTTTTTCCTCTACATATTACTGTTTTTGAAATATGGACCACTGTTTGGCTTTTAGTGAATTTTCGTAGAATTCACTAATGGGGAGATCCCGACTTTTGAATTTTGAAAAAATTTTGCAAATGAGCGCGAACTAGGCCCATTAGAACCCATATCCGGGGTCAGTTTCAATTTTTATATGTTTATATATATATATATATATATATATATATATATATATATATATATATATATATATATATATATATATATATATATATATATATATATATATATATATATATATATATATATATACATACTTCCTTTACCTACCTTTGTCCACCACTCTAAGTAGTAGGCAGATTGAGGCCTTAGAGTGTCCTTACATATTTCCTTTACCCACCTTTGTCCACCACTCTAAGGAGTAGGCAGATTGAGGCCTTAGAGTGTCCTTGCATATTTCCTTTACCTCTTGAAAATGGCTCCAGAACAGGAGCCGAAACGTCGAGTTTCCATAAATTCTGGACGCGGTTCAACCCGAGAACCAAGTTTGTCTCATATATATATATATATATATATATATATATATATATATATATATATATATATATATATATATATATATATATATATATATATATATATATATATATATATATATATATATATATATATATATATATATATATATATATATATATATATATATATATATATATATATATATATATATTGATATAGTAAGTTATTTGCTGCACAGACTTTCGAAGCCCTTTCGTTTAGTGCCAATTGTTATTGAATTTCAAACAAAATGTAATAAGCTATGGATTTTAAATTTAATTTAATATATAGAATTGATATATATATACACATATATACACACATGTATATATACATATATATATATATACACATATATACACATATATATATATATATATTTAGTTTTTTAGTTATATTTTAGGTATCTTAGCTTTTAACTTTTATTTTCCTGTAAAGTTTAGTGAAATGTGTTGTAAATGTTGTTATTATGAAATATATGTATTTGTGTATGTAACTTACACCTGGATGTACTCAATGTATTTTTAATTTTTTTACCTGTTTAACACACAGAAAACAACCAATCACATATATGAACTGCCTCTCACCTCAGGGTGCTTAGTAAGCAAGTGAGTTCAAGTCCCCTTTGGTTTCTTTTTTTATTTTTTTGTAATTTCGAAATATTCTGCCCTATCTAATTTCAGTTCTTTCCTTCCAAATACTCATATATGTGTAAAAGAAAACAAAATAAGGCAAAGGTTTCAAATGATCACCAAACTTAATATTTATTACACTTAAAGAATAAATGACAAAATTCTAATGTTACTTACTATTTTCAATGTATTTTTTTTTTGTTTAATTTAGAGTTCTTTGTTTATTTTTTTTTTAACAATGCCAATAAAAAAATAAAAAAACTGATCAGTATGATTTGTTTTAAATTTTTAAGACCACTTATATTTATGACTCTCACGCACTTCCTAAAGCCAAACGGTAACGGCACCTATTGACGTTTGTATGATTTATACAATGCCTTAGTACCACGTGCAGTCAATGGACGAGTCCCTTCACTGGCTGGGTATGGTTACTGGTTTTTCTAGCCCTTGGTGTGTGAAATGCAAACCAAGATGGTTGTTTTTTTTTTTTTTTTTTTTACGATGAGACCTCTCTACTTTCGTTTGATGTATCACAATTTTGCGAGTTATTTACTATTCTTTTTGAAGCTGGGGATATGTCGCACAATAAATGTAAATATTTATTTACTTTACTCACAGTTTATCTGGTCTGTTTCTGAGCTTCCGTGTTGTGACTCCTTTTGATTGTTTACTTCTCTTCAAAAATGTACCTCCTTCTCGTTTTAACTTTTATAAAAATATTTCAATCCCTTTTTAATATCAAAAAATTTCAATCTATCTAATCTTTTAATAAAAATGTCCCCGTCTAATAATTTAATACTAATCTCAATCCTTTTTTATCTCAAAAATTTCCAATCTGATACTTTTATCAAATTTTTTCCCTCTGTTTATTATTTTTCATCCGTAACCAGCGTCACTAATCAAAAAACTGTTATCTGCCTGCTTCAAATAAAATATCCTAACAAATTTTAACACAATAATCGTTTTTTATCATCTCCTCGGATACATACATACTTCTGATTGTTGTTAGTCAATGAGAGAATAATTAACCTAACTATAATTTTAGTGTCAGTTTGACGTCTGGCCTAAATAAAAAACAGCTGACTTAAACATAGGTTATGACATGACATTTCTTACAATTTAACACTCAAATTTTGACATCTTACTATTCTTAAAGCTAACAATATCCTTAATTCTAACAATAACATCTTAAATTACATAACAGCTATCAAACAATAATACCTTAAACTATCTAATTAAACTGGTCATACATTTACACCTGCCTTGCCTCCTTTCAACACATATATATCTGTAAAATTTAGTTTCTCCCTGCCTTACAGTGCAAAAACATTGCATACACCAAAGGTAAGTTGTTGTTTGTGTTTGTGTATATATGTATATGTGGCCCCCTTTATTAACCATATCAATATATATATATATATATATATATATATATATATATATATATATATATATATATATATATATATATATATATACATATATACATATATATACATATAAAAATTTAAGTTTACCCTGGAAATGAGTTCTAGAGGTCATAGTTCGTGCTCATTTGCAAAAATTTTTTCAAAATTCGGAAGTCGGGATCTCCCCATTAGTGAATTGTTTCTACAAAAATTCACATAAAATTCTGCATTTTATTTATTTCTAAATGCAAACAGTAAATCAAGAAAATTATTTAATAACAGCTATTTATCAATAAATCTATTGCTAATTTTCCACAAAACAGTGCTACCTACCTAGATTTATGTAACAAAAGGAACTAACATTAATAAATAATTATAAGCCAATAACCAATCAGCAAAAACCAGCTTTGAAAATCGTAACATAAGCACTAAAGTTTAGTTTATTTAGTTTATTGATCATCTGTGGGTACATTATATACATAAGGCAGCTTAAATAAAAATAACATACCATACTTGTTCAGAATATAAAAAATAAAGAAGATAGTACAGAATAGAACATAAAAAGACACATATTAAAAACAGTCAAAAAAAAAACAACAAACCAAATTACTAAAGGACGGTCGCAGCCAAAAAAGCTCGCCAAGTTATTTGTCTACAGCTGGCATTGTCGTCGAGACTAGTAATCTAGTATATCAAAAGAACTATTCAAAATGGTTTACATTTTGTTGTGTGCAAGCTTCGCATACTTTTCCTATTCGTTTTAAGGAATTAAGCAAAGCAACGAGATCATTTTGTAAGTAGTAAAAACCTTTTTCTTATTACGTTTCCTAAATCTTGAATATTATCAAATGGACTTTGTAAATTGTATTCTTCAGATATCCCTATAGAAAGAAATCCATTATACACAAGTCTGGGGACCTAGGGGGCCATCTTATAGGCCCATTGATTCCGATCTACTGATTTTGAAAATCACTCTCGAGCAATTTAGGTATAGCGCTCTCTAAAATTTCAACGTAGCGTTAACGTGGCTGTTAGGGTTCCCTCAAATATATAAAATTTTATCTGTGTTCCTAATATAAGGCAAGACACCTTTAAGCCAAACATGCTCGGCTGTTTTCTGGAAAATATTTGGTGTTGGTTTTCCTGGGGCCAGAATCTGCTATTCTGCCTATTGAGTATACCAGAATTACTAAAACGAGCCTCGTATAACCACATAACAAATCCCTGCGCTCCTTTCAATGGCTCTACAGGAGTTTATAGGGTAAGCTTCTACATTACCCAAAACTGTGATTTCCTCAACCTCTCGATTTTCTTTATTATATGTTTTTGAACGAGGTTTGTCAAATAATCCCTGACCAAGTAATTTCTTTTTAATTTCGTAAAACGTTGATTTAATGGGTTGCCTCTTTTCTGGATATCTAAATGAAAATAAAGCAACAGTATTGAGACATAACTGAAAACCAACTATTTACCTGTTAAAATACATCCCAGGTGACACTTCAAGAACTTCATTACTTAATATAAAGCAAGCTAACATATTGTATTTCTCAAAATATTCGTTTGGTTTACCACCATAGCCACAAATACGTATACCTTCACACATTAAAAAAGTCTGGACGCAGGAAGTGCGTTATGGTAGTGAATTTTCATACAAATAGTTTTAATAGCAAATATGTGTTTTTTTTTAGAAAGCAAGCATCAAATTTGGTTACCAGTATAACCTATATAGTAAAAATAATTTTCCATGTTTTATCAAAATAATTTTATCGTTTGAAAGTGTACAAAAGTTCCCGAAAGTAAACTTAAAGTGTTCCCGAAAAAACTCGTTTCTTAGTCAACCTTATAGGTTAATAGCAAATTGAGCTATTCAAATTTGAAGCATTTAATCAAAATTCGCTACCATAACGCACTTTCTCTGTCCAAAATGTCTTTTCATACAAACATTCATTCTATTTCGATGGAAGATGCAAAAATGCAAATCCATAAGGCCTGTTCGAGTAAAAAAAAAATTGTATCACCAGCGACTTATGGGCCAGCCTTGGATTGTAGAAATATTTATATGTAGCTCTAGATACCCTATAATTAATGTATACAATTTTTTTCATATCTTGTATAATAACGGATATATTAAGCTTTATAATTTTTTTACGAAAATTCGACCAAAATGATATACTATTAAACGATAAACTCTATAGCTAAAATTACGGCCAAAGCATCAGAGAAAGGGTCTGTTTGAAATGAATTTTCTGGAAATATTATAGTATAATGAAGGACAACGACGGTTGAAGCTAAGACTTCAGTGTTTGTGAAACATTCTTCTTGAGACACTTTCTTTCCATAGCCAGTATTAGTTTCAGGTTATTTGCCTAAATGTTGCCAATTTTGACCTTTTAAATCGCGACTTTGACGTTTTGAGGAAAACCCCAATTTCTTTTTCTTTAAATGCCTATAACTTTTTTGTCTTTTAACCTACACAGCTAAATTTTGGTGCGTAATTTACACATACCAACATAACCCCGCGTACCGAATTTGGTTTCCCTTACCTTGTTACTTCCGAAGATATACATTTTTTTTTTCGAAAGAAAACACATAATTTTCCGGGAAAACCTGGGCCGATTTTCCTGGCTAACGAACTTATCCAAGCCACTTGCAAAACGAAAGGTGTTTATCAAATTTATTAAAAATCTGCCCATTATTTTTTGAGTTATCGGTGTGATACACACACAAATATATATATATATATATATATATATATATATATATATATATATATATATATATATATATATATATATATATATATATATATATATATATATACATATAAAAACATATAAAAATTGAAACTGACCCCGGATATGTGTTCTAGGACGCCTAATTAGCGCTTATTTGCAGAAATTTTTTCAAAATTCAAAAGTCGGGATCTCCTAATTAGTTATTTTTTTTAAAGAAAATTCACTAATAAGTACAAAAAACGGCCAAATTTGAAAATGAAAGACAAAATTTATATAATTAAGACAAGCAGTGACAGGGAATAGGACAACTTTTTGTCACTTCCTTCCAAGTATACGATAAACAGCGAAATTTTTTTGCATAGCATACTGCGATAATTTGACTGCGAATTATGAAAATTATGATTTTTCTCGTTGCTTATTAAAACAGACACATAACGTTATACATTTTTGAGAAGCTTGTGAAAATGAAAATTAATTTCTTGACAAATATACAGGCTGTCTCATTTAAAAAAGCACTGGTCAAAGTTTCAAAAACAGTAATATTTAAAATAAAACTAACTACGCCACTAGACTACGTACAAGTTCTAATAGGATTTGTTTTACCATTTGACAAGCTGTCAGAGAACTGAAATACAAGGGGTAACTGAAAATGGAATATTTTCAATATCGCCCTGTAGCTCGGAAACTAAGAGGGCTATGATAATTTTGTTGGCGGCATCTTTAATTTCACAAAAAAGTAGCTCAGGTTCGCGCGAACCGTAAGGTCATATCATTATTAATAACCGACATACCCAGCAATTACAACCAAAATGGGACAGCCTGTACAATATAGCGTACATTATTTGTTTCTGACGAGAGCATCCTACGCATTTAACTCTTTTAAATACAACTTTAAGATGAGCAAACTTACATACCATCATTAATTACCGGATCCTGATGGGATAGAAACACAGCGGTCCCTGCCAAAGACATTATTTGTATGTTAACGAGATATTTCAAGCTTGTATAAAATTGGGTTGACTGGTTGATTTTATAGTTGCTTCTTGTTTGCATGCAAACCTTACCTCTGTCTCTTACTGTTGATGTAGAAGGGTGTTAAGAAAATGGGAAAGACGAAACTTATGAGTTATTAGTGAAAAGATATAAGGATCGTTATATGAATACAAATTAAGCAACTTGTGCAGTGAAGAACCACCAAACGAAGTTGGCAATAAGTGCAGAATACTTTCACGCCCAAACAGTGTTTGTCTGGTATGAAATTAGTTTCGGTTGGCAGCTTGGATGCCATAAACAACAGATTTTTATTGTAAGAATTTTACTCCTACAGGGTTTCTAATCGCAAATATCGGACAAAGCTAATATATATATATATATATATATATATATATATATATATATATATATATATATATATATATATATATATATATATATATATATATATATATACAAATAAGGGAATAAACGCAGTGATGCCATCTTATGGAATAGAAGATAATGTGGTTTTTGGCTTAAGCCGATTAATGCAAGTCTCCCAGAAATAGAATGATCTATCCTTTCTACAACTCATATAACTACCAAACCAGAAGTTCAAGAAATATTTATTTTCTATTCTGACAAATTCTTCAGATCGAAGAACAATAATATTGTTTATAATGAGGTTTAGTTTATTTTTACTAAGAAGATTCACTAATAGAGAGGTAAAAATGGTGAGACTTTCGGAAAATTTTTCAAATGAGAACCCCGAGAACCCATATACAATGTCCATTTGAATGTTTATATACAGTGTGTCCCAAACTGGATGGGAATGTATTGCTATCTCCGTTATTATTAGAGATAGGGAGACGGTCAAATTAGCAATGTTGTGTAGAATTTCATGCTCGTTCCAAATATGACTTCTACTTTCTTTTTCTCTGTCTTTTTTCGTTTTCGAGTTATTTTGAAAGAACCAAAATTTGTCGATTTATTTTTTCTTCAATATCTAAGTAGGCGTTGATCTGACATGTCTAAGACTTGCACATTATCAGGACACTTTTTACAGAGCAATATTTTTGTGCTATTTTCAACTTTAGATTGTCATTTGTTTTTGAGCTACAGGTATCAAAGTTTATTTTTATTCTGGCAGTCATATTGGATTTTTTGCTCATGAAAATATATTTCCAATGATGTACATGCTTGAGAAATCTTGTAATTGCACTGACAATTTTGAGAACAACCGTTTTGAGGATAGTAGGCTATGAAATCCAATACCAAAAAGCCTGGACGCAGCAAGTGCGTTATGGTAGTGAATTTTCATAGAAATGATCTTGCACAAAATATTTTATTATAACTTTTTTTTCTTGTAACATAGAAATCTAAATTTTGGTGTATAGTTTACTTTTTATATCGTAAACCTACCTACCAAATTTGGTTATCATAGATATTTTATTTTTTAAGATAAAAATTTTTTTCAAATAAAAACTCAAAAATTTTTCGGAAAACCTCGTCCGATTTTTCTGATTAACGAACTTATCAAAGCTTTTTACAAAAGGAAGGCACATGCCAAATTATATCAAAATCTGCCTATTATTCTTTGAGATAAAAATTTTTTTCGAATGAAAACTCAAAATTTTCCCAGAAAAGCTCGTCCGATTTTCCTGACTAACAAACTTGTCAAAGCCATTTACAAAAGGAAGGTACATGCCAAATTTTATTTAAATCGGCTTATTACTTTTTGAGATAAAAATTGTTTTCGAATGAAAACTCAAAATTTTCCTGGAAAACCTCATCCGATTTTCTTGACTAACGAACTTGTCAAAGCCATTTATAAAAGGAAGGCACATGCCCAATTTTATTAAAATCGGCTTATAACTTTTTGAGATAGGAATTTTTTTCGAATGAAAACTCAAAATTTTCCCGGAAAACCTCATCCGATTTTCCTGACTAACGAACTTATCTAAGCCATTTACAAAAGAAAGGTACATGCCAAATTTTATCGAAATCGGCCTATTATTTTTTGTGTTATCGGTGTGATACATACATATATATATATATATATATATATATATATATATATATATATATATATATATATATATATATATATATATATATATATATATATATATATATATATATATATATATAAACATATAAAAATTGAAACTGACCCCGGATATGGGTTCTAGGGGTCCTAGATCGCGCTCATTTGCAAAAATTTTTTCAAAATTCAAAAGTCGGGATCTCCTCATTAGTGAATTTTTTCTACGAAAATTCACTAAAAACAAATGACAAAAAAAAGTGTTTAAAAAGCAATAGGCCATGGAGTCTAACAATAGACTTCTACTTTTAACATAATTTTCCGTAATGATTCACGATAAAAAATATTGTGATTTAATTTACAATACTTAATTAGGTAATAATGCTGGGTAGTAGTATGTGAAACAGTTTAATAACGAAACAATAACAAATATAAACTTAAACTCTACAAAACAAAAGAATTTTTTTCAATATGGCCACCGTTTTGTTCAATGCACTTTATACACCTTTTTGAAACATGCCTGCAAACTCTGGTGAGTGTGTTTTGGTTAATATGATTTATAACTTCCGTAATTCTGTTTCGTAATTTATTGATATTTTGTGGTGAATCGAATTTATACACACCATTCTTCAGAGTACCCCAAAAATAAAAATCCATGGTGGTTATATCAGGGCTTCGAGCACACCAATGAACCGGCCCATTGTTACAAATGACACGATTATAAAAATTTTGGTCTAAAAATTCTTTGACGATCCTAGCATTGTGAGCTGGACAATCGTCTTGTTGGTACCAAATCTCGTCTAAATTATCATGAACTATTCCAATTGTTGGTAAGATATCATTTCTCAATAGATTAAGATACCTTTCCCCAGTTGAATTATTTTCAAAAAAAACGGACCAACAATGAGGTTACCTGATATTTTTTTTTAAATTAACTGTCTGATCTACAAATAAAAATAACAGTTTTTACCTAATAAGCCGTACCAAACATTAATACCAAATCTGTCTTGCGATCGTCTTTCTTCCTTTATATTGGGATTTTCATTTGCCCAATAATGCCTATTATGGCGATTATACACACCACAATTTGTAAAAAAACTCGTTTAGTAACCACATCAAAAACAAAGTCCTCTCAAGTTCCAACGGCAGCAAACCGTTCTGGACTCTTGCTAAATCTATTGTGAATAATTTCTGCAAGAGCACGTTCCCACCTCTTGTTTCAGGCGATAAAATTGTTTCAACCGCCCTGGGCAAGGCTGAACTTTTGCCTCGTTGTTGGCCAGCAATTCTACTTTCAACCCACCTTCAAATGTTCAACCACCAACTGTCCCCAATGTCGCGCATAAAATGACGGATATCATTTTCAAAACTAAAAAGATACGAAAGATGCTCTCTTCTCTTAATACCAGGAAAGCCTCTGGCCTTGACGAGATCCCAGCAATTGTTCTCAAAAAATGCGCACCAGAACTTGCTCCTGTCCTGACTCTTTCAGACATCTTACAATGGAGGCATATTCCCTAGTAACTGGAAACATGCGCGAGTACAACCCGTCCCGAAGAAAGGATCCAAAGCGCTTCCTAGCAACTACAGACCAATTTCTCTCCTTTCAGTCGTCTCTAAAGTGATGGAAAAGTATATAAACACCGAATTAATTTAGGCTGTGAGCCCACGTGGTGTGTTGTTGAAATAAAAAAAATTGAAAAACCCTCTAGAACGATTTTACCCAAAAACAATCCGAACCGTTCGTTCGTTCTTAACGATGACACACATACAGACCGACAGACCCACAGAAAAAAAAATCGTTCCCAAATCATGTTTTCTATATGTTTTGCACTTTTTACGACATTTAAGAGGAAAAACAATTTTTTAATTTTTTTTCTACGATGCCATTCTTCTACACTTATTGGCGATGTGAAAGTAATTAAATTAAAAGTCATATGCCTAGTTTCACAACGCTCGATTACTAAATGTCTAATGGCCAGTTAGTTAATCAACGCTTAATACAACCAATCACAGCTTCAAAATATTTGGTTGCCATGGCAAAAACCCGAATCATAGTCTGTGATTGTGATTGGTCGTCTGAAGCAATGATTAAGTAACCGTCTGTTAAATATTTAATCGAGCTTTGTGAAACTAGGCAATAAAATCATGAATTCGTCGTAATCCATTATATCTACGAAAGTTTTCTAATATATATATATATATATATATATATATATATATATATATATATATATATATATATATATATATATATATATATAGATAGTATATATATATATATATATATATATATATATATATATATATATATATATATATATATTACCGCTTAAATAATTATACGCAGATGCCCTTAGCCGTAAAGTGCCAAGGATAATAAATGAACAAACAAAATTAATTGATTGCTAGCCGCTGACCAGACTGTTTGTGATTTGAGATTAGCAATTACAGAAAACACGAAAAATAAACCAAGCCTGCGTATCGTGTATGTGAAAGCTTTTAAAAATATGCAAAACTTCAGCCACCAATTACCAGAATAAGCAACCATAAATGTTCCACAAACCTGAGTTATGTGCACATTTTAATGGTATTTGTAATTTAATTGCAAATCCATGAATTTTATTTCAATTGTAAATACGAACTATTTATTGTAGAGCTGTACGACGCGTGCACCGTAAATGTTCACTAAATGGAAACCTGCGATGAGCACTGATAAGTACAGTTTGAAGAACCTAATTTATCACGATACATTTTTCAGACTTGGCGATCGTTTTGCTGACAAAGTTAGCGTCATCAGTGGGATGTATGAACTTCATTTATTTCACAAAAATAGCGGCACCACAGGAATGACTAAACTTAATTTATTTAACAATGTCATCAGAGGGATGAACCAACTTCATTTATTCCTCGCCCTGATGAGGCTAATTTTGTTAGCGAAACGATGGTCACGTCAGAAAAATATATTGTGATGTGGGTTCTCCAAATTGTACTGTAAATATTTCCAATAAAAGTAGCATTTAATAACCCGATGATCTGTCCACAGTTACAAAGTAATTTTTTTTATAGATTATTACGAATTTCTAAAAATATATTGCATTAAAATTCAAAGAAATATGAATTGTCATGACGCAGGATCTGTGCGGATTTTGATTTTTTTTTTTTTGATTAGAGTTTTGACTTTGAGAACTGGCTCATTCAGTCACTGTCAATCTTTAAAATGAACAAGGATGCATCTGACCTTGCTTTTCATTATGGAAAAACCTGTCTTAACAAGCTCTTTAACTTTTTTCCTTTAACTTCTTTTATCTCCCTATACGCTTGCTGTTAACTAAAAATATATCTTAAAATTAAAACTTACATACTCCACTCACACACATACGCGAGCGCATATACACTCATGTATACGCACTCACGTCAATAGGCTTTATACGTCCAGTACTTAACACTATGTGGAGGACAGAAAATGCACATTATCTCTTCATGTGCACATACACACACATACATATGCATGCACACATCTACGCTACAAGTTGTTGCAGAAGAAACACTGGGACACTTTTCACACCAATGGAACCTGTCATGGTAACTTTTTAACATACTGGGAAGGCTGCCGTCAAAAGAGGTTAACACAAGGAAAGACACAAAGGAACTTACTTTTATCTCTCTGCCTATACATTAATCTGCTAAGTTTATTTAGTATCCCTTAAGACTATATAGTATATTGCCACTAGTACAATATTTATGGAACAGTCCAATTTTCAGAATATCATCTTTTTACTAAGACCTATATAAACCTAGCTAACTTAGAGTCTTTAACAAAACACATGAAAGCTACCATGACACTTTTATTACACACCTTCATACATAAGTGACGTCACATCAAGTGGAAAGGAAACATTGTATTCTATCAAATTACAAAATAATATTTTTCTTTGTTCATGATGCATAATACAGGAAAAAATCAAATAATTTAAATCAGCTGGGCTGGTATTGTCGCATGAGCAAAATGGATAGTCTTCAAATTTTATTTTATACAAATGAGACTTAAAAGCACCATGGCCTATGATAATTCTGTTAAGTGTCGTAGACAAGTACCTAGGAAGCAACAGTTCTTTGTAAATGGGCTGTTTTCTTATAAAAATACTAAATATTTTATTAACTGCGCCGTACTTGCCGATTCAAATTTTCTTACTAGCTAGGAGCTGCTGGCCCTGTAGATTACGGGATACCACTAAATGACAAGTGAAATTATTTACAATTCAACATTACGGAATGAGAAGTCTCGTCACAAACGTTCAGTTAATTAATGATTGTTGCCCATATTTGGTAAAACCGTTTCATATTAAACCCATATGTAGAGATTACTTGTTTGGCTTCACAAGTGTTTGTTTTTTTCTCTGTAACCAGTTTCACCACTTGACAGCACCATCAGACTAGAGAAAATTGAATTCATTCATACGCATACCTGACATCTATAGATAAAAAGTATTTGCCATGTTATGCCGTTTTGACCAAAAAATTCTTTAGAAGAAAACATATACAGGGTGTCCCTCTAACAATGGGCCAAACCCATATATTCGGATAGAGCATCAAAAACTAAATAGACTTTCATTAATACGTCTTGTCCGATTGTTGCTCGTTTTCGATATACAGTGTGTTAAATTTGACTTTGAAAAAAATTAAATCGCTCGTTTTTCTGCTAATTACTGGAATATTGATTTGGAACTTTGTAATAGGGGGTTATCGAGGATGCCGCTTCCAACCGTGATACCTATTTTGAGCTACATCATAGTTGGCGCCACCTAGACTAAACCCGAATGTTTTACAGGGGCATAACTTTTTCGATTATCAACTTTCTGCAAATCTGTTCAGAAAAACTGAAAACTGCTAATTTTTTGTTCGAAAAAGGTATACTTAGTTGAAACTCAGATGGATAGGTCGAGGTGGAGATTTTCCTTGGCCTGCACGTAGCCCCCACCTCAATCCTCTAGATTTCTTCCTCTGGGGTCACTTGAAAGAATTAGTATACAAGAATATTTGTAACTCCAGAGATGAACTTTGGGCTAGAATAATCGAATCCAGTCATATATTGAAAAACGATTATCAAACTTTTTTTAAGGTGAGGCAAAATTTTGGGTTGAGACTAGAAAAATGTATTGAAGTAGGCGGAGGCCATTTTGAGAATTTTATTAAGTGAATTGTTCGATAATTGTCAATTTTTTCTTATAATTTAGTGATAATAATAATGTTAATAAAATTTCAGATTTGAGAGATTTTCAATGCACACCATTATTAAAACCGCAATATCTCGGTAACCACTCACTTTATGAGTTTTAACTAAGTATACCTTTTTCGAACAAAAAATTAGTAGTTTTCAGTTTTTCTGAACAGATTTGCAGAAAGTTGATCATTGAAAAAGTTATGCCCCTGTAAAACATTCGGGTTTAGTGTAGGTGGCGCCAACTATGATGTAGCTCAAAATAGGTATCACGGTTGGAAGCGGCATCCTCGATAACCCCCTATTACAAAGTTCCAAATCAATATTCCAGTAATTAGCAGAAAAACGAGCGATTTAATTTTTTTCAAAGTCAATTTTAACACACTGTATATCGAAAACGAGCAACAATCGGACAAGACGTATTGATGAAAGTCTTTTTAATTTTTGATGCTCTATCCAAATATATGGGTTTGGCCCATTGTTAGAGGGACACCCTGTATAATAAAAAACGTCTGGACGCAGCAAGTGCGTTATGGTAGTTATTTTCATAAAAATATTTTTAACATCAAATATATCTTTTTTTTTTTAAAGCAGGCATGAAATTTGGTTACCAGTATAACCTATATAGTAGAAATAATGTACCATATTTCATCAAGATGACTTTATTGTTTGAAAATGTTCAAAAATTTTCCGAAAATAAACTTAAATTTTTCCCAAAAAAAACTGGTTCCTGGCTAACGAACGTTAGGTAAATAGCAAATTGACCTATTGAAATTTGAACTTTTAATGAAAATTCGCTACCATAACGCACTTGATATGTCCAGTAAAAATAGAAGTCGGTTGCAGAAAAGGAGCACTTGTGAAGCCACGGGAAAACTCTAAGGCTGTATTAAGTATGGAACGGTTTCACTAAGTTTGGGCAATAACAAACAACCAGATGTGCTGTTCAAATTGCATTAAGTCTTAGAAGTTTTCATCTCGTTCTAATTGAATTTACCTCGCTAAAAAATTCATCGGATTTACACAACTGATCAGATAACGGTAAAATGAAATAAAAAAAGTCACTAACTGAGATTAGAACGCGTGTTATAGGAGTCCATTTTAAATCCACACTGTTCCTCGCTCGGCCATTGACGACATTACAGATGTATGTACTAACAGGTATATACGCTAGTATATTAATTTTCTAACGTCTTTATTATTTACACCATATAATTTTACTTTAAAATTGATTTTTTTGTCATATTTTAACGAAATTAAGGAAAATGACGGCTGAGACACAGATCTAGGAGCTTGATACGACTACCAGGATTATCGATTTTGATGTTTCTAATTTTGTTTTATCATAGGTTTGTAATTTCTTTGCCTTTTAACCAAGAGAGCTCAATTTTGGTACAAGGGATACTCTTTATGACAAAAAACAGCACACCAAATTTGGTTAATTTTCGGAGATATGAATTTTTTTCGAAAGAAAACCCAAAATTTCAGCCTATTTTCATTTGAGTTTTCGGTGTGTTACATATATATATATATATATATATATATATATATATATATATATATATATATATATATATATATATATATATATATATAAACACTAAAACCAACGTCGGATTTGGGTTCCAGGGGTCCTAGAGAGCGGTCATTTGAAGAAATTTTTTCAAAATTCAAAAGTCGCGATCCTCATTAGTGAATTTAAAAAAAATAAAATTCACTAAAATAACACATGACGTCTTTAAAGTGTCTATGTGAATTATATATATTCTATATAACGAAATTATCGACATACTACCAACATCACCTATTTATTACATTACAACCATTTTTAGTTAATTTTCTTAGAAAAAAATCACTATTGGGGAGATCCCGACTTTTACTAATACACGTTGAAAGGGAAACCAGATGCGAACCGAATAGCTCATAAAATATAGGGTGTTTCATTTCAAATTAGCGAGTGATTGTGATTTCAATTTCACCAAATGGCACGGCTAATTCTCATCACCTTGTATATTTAAAGGCAACGTTATCAAACGTGTCGTTTAGGTGCCAACATGAGAGTCATCTGTGCGAAAACCGAGTCTTCTCAGTTGTACTTCCACAGAGAGATAACGTTTAACGTTCACCTAGGTTTTTGCGAGAATTTTCAAACAAAATTTTCGAAGTGCGTTATGGTAGTGAATTTTCATAAAAATGTTTTTAAAAGCAAATATGTTTTTTAAAAAAGCCAGCATCAAATTTGGTTACCAGTATATAGTAGAAACAATGTGCCATGTTTCATCAAAATAAGTTTATTGTTTGAACATGTACAAAAATTTCCAAAAGTAAACTTAAATTCTTCCCGAAAAAACTGGTTTTCTGGTCAACCTTATAGGTTAATAGCAAATTGAGCTATTCAAATTTGAAGCATTTAATGAAAATTCGCTACCATAACGCACTTGCTGCGTCCCGAATTTCTTTTCTTACAAAGATGTATTATATTTCGATGGAAAATGCAAAAATGCAAAAACATAGGGCATGTTCGATTAAAAAAAAGAAAATTTTAATCACCAACGACTTATGGGCCATCCTGTAATTTTGGAAATATTTTTTAAGATGTAGCTCAAGACACCTTATAATTAATGTATACAATTTTTTTCGTAACTTGCATAATAACGGATATATTGAGCTTTAATGATTTTTTACGAAAATTTGACAAAAATGATATACCATTAAACGATAAACTCTATAGCCAACACTAGTGCCAAAGAATCAGAGAAAGGGTCTATTTTAAATGAATTTTCTGGGAACATTTTAGTAAAATGAAGGACAATGACGATTGAAACTAAGAGTTCAGGTAAAGCATTCTTCTTGAGACATTTTCTTTCCATAGCTCATATTAATTTCAGGTTCATTGCCTAAATATTACCAATTTTGACATTTTAAATCGCGACTTCGACGTTTTGAGGAAAACCCAAATTTATTTTTCTTTAAATGCCTGTAACTTTTTTTTCCTTTAACCTACAGAGCTAAATTTTGGTACCAAATTTGGTTGCCCTTACTTTGTTAATTCCGGAGATATAAATTTTTTTCGAATGAAAACTCCAAATTTTCCCGGAAAACCTCGTCCGATTTTCCTGACTAACGAACTTATCCAAGCCATTTACAAAAGGAAGGTATGTGCCAAATTTTATCAATATCAATATATATATATATATATATATATATATATATATATATATATATATATATATATATATATATATTAACTATAACAGAATTGATAACACGGCATTTCTGTACTATACACGGAGAAATGTTTAAGGGCAAAGCCGCAAGGAGACAACCGCAAACACATGTTTCAGGCTTATTAGCTATCATCAGTACGGTATAGCCAGGTGAAGATGGCAACACTCTGGATGAAGATGCAAAGATACACGGAGTCACAACAGGCAACCAGTGCACAATTGCAGCAACATTTGAAAGACCCTCAATCCTAGGGAAACAACCAAAAAAGCTACGGAGGCAAAGAAATCACCTGCGTGAAGATCCGAAGCCCAAGGAAGTTATATTAACTATAACATGATTGATAACACGGCATTTCTGTACTATATAAGGAGAAAGGTTTCAGGGCAAAGCCGCAAGGAGACAACTGCAAACACGTGTTTCAGGCTTGTTAGCCATCATCAGTACGGTATAGCCAGGTATATATATATATATATATATATATATATATATATATATATATATATATATATATATATATATATATATATATATATATATATATATATATATATATATATATATTCCAAATGTTGCTGCAATTGTGCACTGGTTGCCTGTTGTGACTCCGTGTATCTTTGCATCTTCATCCATATATATATATATATATATATATATATATATATATATATATATATATATATATATATATATATATATACATAAACTTTGAGCATGCTGTATCTCTTAAATCAGCAACATTTGTTATATGTTGGGCTGAATAGTTATACCTTTGTTTTTTGTACCTCTAGTTTCGAGATTTATAAATCACCTGTGTGAAGACACACATAAAAATTTAACTGAACCCGAATATGGGTTCTCAGGGTTCTAATTTGCGCTAATTAAAAAATTAAGTTTTATAGTCGTGGTTTCTTATGAAAATGTGCTAAAATAAAGACTTCATTCTGTTTAAATGTAAGTCGTAGATTTGCTTTGGCCAGCATTTACAACAATGCAGAATGCATATGCCAACTAGATTTTATCACAACACAAACTTCACACAATATATTTTATGTAGCTTATTTGAAGAAAAAAATTCTGAAATTGTCCAAATAAAAGTTTAATTGTTTTATGGATTAAGAAAGACCAGGCTATGGAATAATAGAAGATTGATTGATTTTTAGCGTTCTTTCTAGAGAAACGATTGCAGAGTAGAGTTTAATTATTTTATTATACTTCTTCCTTTTCGAGATCGATTAACCATATGGTTTATGAATGTATCTCTAAAGGAGAATTCTGATGCTTAACATTTCTTTCCTGGGTCCAAGATAACTAAGTAATTCAAATTACGTTTCTTTATTTTATTACGAGTTCTGGAATGTATTTGCTCGAGAAAAGTGTCAGAGCACGGTTTTTTTCTTCCGCTTCGTCATTCCACACACTAAAAGAAATTATGTTAAAATTGATTGCATCAAAAAACATTTATTCTGATGCTCAATACATTACGATTTTGTGTTTAATGAATAAAATTTAGTCCTAAGAATCGTTTACAGAAAGCTAAAAGACCAGTGAAATTGTTTAGTTATATAATTCGAAAATGTTATCACTTGTAAAGAGCAGAGACAATTTTCAACAATGTGTAAGATACCAGTGACAAAGTAACAAAAACTTGATGAGAAAGGTTAACATCTCTTACATTTTACTGGTTTCTCCTGCTTATTTTATTATTATTATTATCATTATCGACGTAAGCTTAAAGGGATTTTATACTCCCACAAAGGGGAACATTTACTCATCCCAGTTATCTCAGATACCAAAGGACTGAGCTCAGATAGAGCCCTTTCCAAGTTATGAGGCCCTGAACGACAACGTGACACATCTTCATTTCCCAAATATCTCCGCACGATGTGGGCAGTTGCAAGTATTACCGCATTCTGCATAACATTATAAAGGTGCTCTTCAAGGCCCAGTCTCTTACTTTTGTCTCAAACACTCTTAGGGACCACACCAGTTGACGACATTACTGTGGGCATCACTCGGGCACTATCTGCCTTCCACTGTCTCTTTACTTGCATCTCGAGGTCTCTGTACTTAATGATCGTCTCGTTGTACTTTGTCTCTAGATTATTAGTATTCTGAATGCCCACATCAATCAGCGTTACTTAATTGTAGGACTTATCCACTAATATTATATCTGGCCTGTTGTGGGCCACTCATTGGTCTGTGAGCACGATCCGATCCCAATACAACATGTACCCTGAGTTCTCTAGAACAGTCTCAGAGGTGTATCTATCGTAGGGCACCTTACTAGGATTTAAAAGTCCCAGCTTCAGAGACAGTTCTTGATAAAATATTCTCGCAACTGCGTCATGTCTCTCTTTATACTCTATTGCGGCAAACGCTTGACATCCTCCGGTGATATGCGGGATAGTTTCAATCTGCATTTATCATCTTGGACCGAATTATCTCCAACTATATATTTCGGTTACTTTCTTGTTCCCATTGCCTGATCTTGTATGGCCAGCAGAAACCTCCCTGTCTCTGGAAACATATACCTGGACACCAACCAATAGTTTAACGCCGATTTGTCGACATGTGCCTGGGAGGTCTCATTCAAATGTCGCCCAAGGAGAGGCTTCTGCATCCAAGATTGCAACTTGTCCTGATCAGTCCGATGGTAACTTTGTATTTCACTTTCTCTGAATTGTAACGGGTTGGATCATCTGCCTCGCACATCGCACGGTGTAGTTCAGTGCCTACTGATGAAAATTTGTACACAAGTTCACTGTCTACTGGTCCGTTTACCAATATCCAACACTCCTCTCCCTCCTTGGTGTCTAGCACTACTGTGGTAATGCTTTTTGGATTTTGTTAGGAGTGTTCGCAGTGTTTCCGTTGTAAATTATATACATACATTTTACTCCTTTTCACAATCCCAAATGAATAGCTTCAGTGCAGAACATGCATATGTATTAAGAGCTTTAGTCAGGTTCTTGCCGTTAATATTAGATCGCACCACCTGCTTCACACGTTTCGTAAAATCATTTGTTTGCTGCAATCACAGGTATTTAAAAAACTCTTCTACATCCACTGAGGCAATTTGGCCGTTCTGCATTTCATATACACCTGGCTGTATCTTCCCTCTGACTACACATAAGATGCGACATTTGTCGATCCCAAACTGCATGTCGATATCTCTGGAAACCCCTTCCACGATTTTAAGGAGTTGTTCGAGGTGATTCCTTATCGAGTCCATCAGCTTAAGATCATCCATATACAGCAGATGATTCAGCCTTATTTGCTGCCTGCCATTTCTTTTTGTACCAAAGCCATATCTGGTAGAATTCAGGAGGTTTGATAGCGGATCCAATATGAGGCAGGACCACAGCCGACTTAGCGGGTGTCTTGCAATCTATCTCTTATAGATTGGTATCGTGCTGGTTACGATGTTATCACTCGTGTTTTTTTTTCAACAACACACCACGAGGGCTCACAGCCTAAATACTATCGTACCGTGGGTGTCGACAAGGAGAAAAGAGGCAACTTCTTAATTCTAGACTTGAAGGTTTGGAGGTCCGGGGGAGAAGGAAACACCTGTGCCGGCAAATTTATTGAGCAGCGCTGCGTGCCAGACCTGGTCGAATGCTTTGGATATGTCTAGAGCGACAATCTGGGATTCACCGTGTAGTTCCATAGACTTGTTCCAAGAATGGGTGACAAAGGAAAGGAGGTCGGCAGTTGATCTGCGCTGACGGAATCCATACTGCCTGTCGTGGATTAGACTGTGTTTTGCACTAAATTTTAGTAATTCGGTGTTTATACACTTTTCCATCACTTGAGAGACGACTGAAATTATAAAAATAGGCCTGTAGATGCTAGGAAGCGCTTTGTATCCTTTTTTGGGGACGGGTTGTACTCGAACAGTTTTCTAGTTACTAGGGAATATGCCTCTATTGTTAGATGTCTGAAACAGACGTGTCAAGACAGGAGCAAGTTCTGGTGCGCATTTTTTGAGAACAATTGCTGGGATCTCGTCAAGGTCAGAGGCTTTCCTGGTATTAAGAGAAGAGAGCATCTTTCGTACCTTTTTAGTTATGAAAATGATATCCGTCATTTTATGCGCGACATTGGGGACTGTTGGTGGTTGAAAATTTGGAGGTGGGTTGAGAGTACAATTGCCGGCGAACAACGAGGCAAAAAGTTCAGCCTTGCCCAGGGCGGTAGAAACAATTTCATCCCCTGAGACAAGATGTGGGAACGTGCTCTTGCATAAATTATTCCCAATAGATATAGCAAGAGTCCAGAAGGGTTTGCTGTCGTTGGAGCTTGAGAGGACTTTGTTTTTGATGTGGTTATTAAACGAGTTTTTGGCCTCAGAAAGAATGCGGATATAGCGGTTTGTTGCGTCGTTAAATGCTTGACGGTTTTCTTGACTGGGATTGTGTAGAAGAGTTTTGTCAGCTTTGACCTTTTCAAGTCTAGCCTTGTCACATGATTTAGTGAACCAGGGCTTTTGAGTGGCTGCAGAGGTTTTCTGTGTACGTGGAATAAATAATTCCATTTGATAATTCCGGTGGCGTTTTGTGAGATATTAGAGGGGTCAGGATAAAAGAAGCAGACAGACGCCCATGGAAATGAGGAAAAATAATCTCGAATTTCGTCCCATTTCGCGGAGTTGTAGTGCCAAACTATACGTGGATGTGATGACTGTGTGACCTCGGGTTGCATTGCGCAGGAAGCAGTGACCATGCCGTGGTCTGAGCGACCAAGGGGGGCGGTGACTGATATCTTATAGCAGTCAGGATTTGTAGTAAGAAGGAGATCCAAGCGATTTGAGCAGTGTGTTGGGATGCGAGGAAAGTAAGTGGTTGCTGAACCATATTGGCTAAAGAATTGCTGACTGCAAAGGCCTCCGCTGCTCTTTTTTGTGGATCGGTTTTTGAGGATCCTAGCCATTCCTTATTATGGACATTGAAGTCACCAAGAATAGTGGCCTCGGAGGAAGCATATTCAGAAATCAGATGGTCGGTTTTTTCAGAAAGGTAATCAAAGAGCTGGACAAAGTTGTTCTCAGAAGGTGACCGGTAAATGCAACAGATGAATATAGTTTCAGCCCTGAGAGAGAGTTTTATCCATAGTATGTATTTTCTTCCAGCTTCTAGATTGGGGAGTCTGGTGCAGGGTAGATTTCTACGGATGTACGCACACACGCCTTCGTGCAATCTAAAGGAAGTAAGGAGCACATACCCCGGGAAATTAAGGTGATTAGTGGCTGTTTTGGCACTGATTTGAGTTTCGGTGAGGAAGAGAACTTGGGGCCTATTAGCCTGGAGGAAATGGTGGACGGAGTTCAGGTTAGAATTTAGGCCACATATATTCGAGAAGGATATGTTAAATCTTGATGCTGGCGCCCCGTGTACATCCCTCTCCCGGAGATCCGGATGAAGGGGTATTTTACCTCCGGAATCTTCTGTATAAGGAGGAGCCATCATCATTTTTGCTTATAAGGGAAACCGACTCATACACCAGAACCGGAAACGTCCGTTGTGACTTCACCGGCCCCTTGTTGTAAGGGGTGGTACCTCCTCGGGCGTGAAAAAAATCCTTTACTATCACGTAAAGGAAAAGTAAGTGTGTAATTGAATTTTTGCTCTCCGGGTAGACATTGTGTGTTCTCTTATTAATATTATTATTAATAATTAGTTCGAGCTCATTTGAAGAATTTTTTTTAAATCAAAGTTGCAGTTTCCTCAATAGCGAATTTTTTATATGAAAATTTGCTAAAGAGGAACAAAGATGTAGAAACAGATTATTAATTTATACGCGATATAAAACAACAGAAAAGAATTATTGTTGGAAAGAGTAATATCTGTTCTTAGATGCTTTAGCCGATGTTGCACTAACCACAGACGGAAGCAAACTGCTCTATTCACTGAAGATGCGTTCGTAAGAAAGTTTTGTTCGTGCAAAGCTATAAATCGTGTACTTGAAGGTGTCTATTCAATTTTAAAGTAAACATGCCGTATAGTGGACGCTCAGAATGCCATGTAAGATGCGATAGCTCATGCTCCTGTATTTCTATAAATGTTGTCAGAACCGACGCATACACCCTTTCCTGGCAGCTGGATCTTTGTGCACCATATTTTAATCGGCTCATCCCTCGCTGCGTCCTTTCCAATAGATTACGATCCCTGGATAGGTTTGAATCCCAAGATGGTCAGCCATATTCTAGTAGTGGTCTTATGTAGGTGATGTGGGGTGGCAACACTGTGTGATATAGCGGTGTGATTTGCGGACAACGCTGGCATACGATGATCCCTCGAGTAATTGTATGGGACATGTGGTGACCTATCCAAGTCTTCTACTACAATAAATCAGTTTGCTCTTTCGCCGGGTACCTAACTAGTATACACCAGAAATAAAAGGGGATCACGTAGAGACCTGTGCAGGATACCACTTGTTGCCGGTTGCGGTCCATTTTAAAGAAACTATATAACACATAAAAAATCTCTGGACGCAACAAGGGCGTTATGGTAGTGAATTTTCATAAAAATGTTTTTAATAGGAAATATATTTTTTTAGAAAGCTTGCATCAAATTTGGTTAACACTATAACCTATATAGGAGAAAAAATGTACCATATTTCATCAAAATAACTTTATTGTTTGACAATATACAAAATAAACCTAAAATATGTCCAAAAAACTGATTTCCTGGCCAACGAACCTTAGGTTAATAGTAAATTAAGCTATTTTAATAAACATTTTATGAAAAATCGCTACCATAACGCAGTTGCTGAGTCCCGAATTTATTTTCTTACAAACATGCATTATGTTTCGATGGAAAATGCAAAAATTGTAATACTATAAGGCGTGTTCGATTAGGAAAAAAAATTGCATCAGCAGCGACTTATGGGCCACCTGTGATTGTAAAAATAATTTTATAAGATGCAGCTCCAGATATCGTATAATTAACATATAAAAATCTTTATCATATCTTGTATAATAATGGATATTTTGAGCTTTACCCTAGAAATGCGTCACCCTGTATATATGAAAACAGATAAAAACTGAAAGTAACTTGACCATAGAAGTAACAAAGTCCATAAACTGAATTCTCATAGACAAATGTGACAATATATATATATATATATATATATATATATATATATATATATATATATATATATATATATATATATATATATATATATATATATATATAGGCTGATAAAAATTGAAACAGATCCCATATATGGGTTCTAGGGGGCCTAGTTCACGCTTATTTGAAGAAATCTTTTCAAAATTCGAAAGTCACTAAAATTCTATCCAACTCTATGAGTGAAATTGTGATGGCCAAAAATTAATATGATTGTAAGAAGAAAAGCATGTCTACATTTGTATTACAAATGTCAGAAAACAAAATACTTCTTTACATGTCACTTTGAAAGTAGATCTGACATTTACCAAAATAATTTGTCAGTTGAATATGACATGTACTGTTGCTGTGGACTATCATTATGCACTATTGTATTACGCCTTATAAGAATCATGTTGCTTTTTGGAGTACGAAAGCTTATTTTACTGTAAAAACATTTTTCCATCCCTTAACCTGAAATTGTTTTCGTTTCATTTGACGTTGTTTCATTATACCGTCACAGTGGGTTTTAGAATCTAGAAATTATTCTATTTTGTGTGAATTTTTTCATTGCAAACTAGAACAAATTGTATTTTCCTTTAATTATAAATGATAATTTTAAGTTAATTCCTATATTTTATGTGCCCAATGTGTTGAACGGATGCGAAACGGGAGAAGGAAATTGCATTTAAGATTAAAATGACGAAGAGAACTTTTTTCCAGGCACGAGCGTAGTTTCCATTTTTTTAATATTAATAACATTTATAGGTAAATTAGCAGATTAGCGTATTGTTTGTTTTTTGAAAAAAAAATTCAGAAACATGCTTAGAGGAAACCCTGTATACATTAAGCATCGGACAAATGCTGTGATCTCAACTCCACAATACAGTTAAGAGACCTAAAGTCAATTTGAGGTTCTGTGCAAGGTAAACATGCTACAACGGAGCCAGAAAAGCAAACTGTAAAAAACTCACCTTGCAGAAGTCCATAGAAAGGAGAAACTACTCACCAACACCGTTTCTCCATAAAAAACTCCCACATTGCACAATTGAAAAAAAAAGCTACATAATAAGCGTAATCAGATTCCTTAAAATTAAATAAATAACTGAAACTGCTACCAAAGCATCACATAAAGGGTCTATTTTAAATTAATTTCCTGCAAATAATTTTATAAAATAAAGAACAACGAAGATGGTAACTGCAACTTAAGGCTTTTTAACTTCTTTTACGACATTTACGCTGCATAGCTGTTCATGTAAGTTCTCTATCTAGAACATGTCAATTTTGACGTTTAGAATTGCGACTTTTTTGACGTTTTAAGAATAAAAACTTAAAAGCTTATAACTTTGTTTTATTTTAACGTAGAGATTCAAATTTTGGTGCATGATTTTCTTTTTATGATATAAACCCTCGCACCCAATAGGGTTGCCCTAACGTTGTTATTTCCGGAGATATAAACATTCTCCGAAAGAAAACGCAAAATTTTCCAGGAAAAACTAGTCCGATTTTCCTGGCTAACCAACTTATCCAAGCCACTTGCAAAAGGACGATACTCACTAAATTTTATGACACATAAATGTATAAACATATATATATATATATATATATATATATATATATATATATATATATATATATATATATATATATATATATATATATATATATACAGTGTGGAACAGCCAAATGGAATAAATTCGATAACGGATAAATGAGGGCGTGTTGGGAAAAACGCTTGGACACGTCGATTTGTATTTTTAACTGCGCATCTTTTTCAAGAAAAAAAAATTATATAGGGTGCGTCATGTGACAGTGGCCAATACCAACTTTCTTATTTTAAATACAAGCCCCTGTATATTATTAATTTTTTGGATTCTTCAGAAAATTCTAGACATAATTCATGTACAATGTTCTATACCTATCTTCAACTGTTTCGGAAATATTAAGTATTTTCAGATTTATTACAAAAATTAACATTAAAAATAGAAAATTATTTTATTTCACAAATTCGCTACATTGCATTCAATACTTATTTCCCATTCAGCTCTTGATAATGAGAAAGTAAACAAAAACCATTCCTGCGTTTCTTTTTACTGATATGAAATGAAACAAAAACAAAAACAGTTTTCTTTCTGTTCGTATAAAACTCGTAGCCTTAGCAACTTGTTGTCTGCCTGCATGACAGTAGTGATTAGTGTCAGTGCTATTGTCGTTTGAATTTCGTTAACTGTACGTAATAATATCAGAAAAATGGTTCATTTAACAGAAATGCACAAAATAACCATTCTACAAATGATTGGTTATGGAGATAACACACGGACACAGATGGAAGTGTCTCGCTTATTTCACGAAAAATTTCCAAATTTGCGGCCTGTATCCCAAGGAACAATTAGCAAAATAGAAAAGCAGTTTCGCGAGCTTGGTCATGTGAGACAGATAAAAAAAGTAGCTGCCAATGCAGTAAGTGATGATACGAAATTGGATATTACGCTTGAGTTTCAAGAAAACCCACATACTTCTGGTCGACAAGCAGCCCAACTATTCAACGTTAGCCACACAGCAATTTTTCGAACATTAAAGGAAAGTAAAATGCATCCCTATAAAATGATACCAACTCAGGAGCTCATGGAGGACGATTTCGATAGGAGAACGTATTTTTGTGAACAAATGATGGCAATGTTAGATAACAATGTGATCCAATTAGAAGATGTTTTGTTTTCTGATGAGAGCACATTTACACTTCACGGTCATGTTAATCGTCAAAATTGCCGCTATTGGTCTAATGAGAATCCTCATTGGATGAGAGAGGAACATACACAATATCCTGAAAAAGTTAATGTTTGGGCAGGAATTGTTGGAAATCATATCGTAGGTCCCTTTTTCATTGATGGCAACTTGAATGGGGATAAATATTTAGAACTGCTCCAAAATAATGTCGTGCCAACTTTGACAAACTTATATCCAGATCCAGCAAACCCACAAGTTCCTGCCAATAAAATATGGTTTCAGCAAGATGGAGCACCGCCCCATTACCAAATCAATGTCCGGCAGTACCTGAACCAAATTTTTCCAAATCGGTGGATAGGGAGGCGCGGATCGATAGAATGGCCAGCACGATCTCCTGATCTGTCGCTATTAGACTACTTTTTGTGGGGATATGTCAAAAGTATTGTATACAAAACTAAGCCCCTCAACTTAGATGACTTCAAAAGACGAATCACGCTTGCGATTAGATCAGTCACGCCTGAGATGTTGAGTAATGTTAGAAGACATTTCTATACCAGATTAGCATGTTGCCAAGATGTTCGTGGCGAGCATTTTGAACATTTACTACATTGACATTAATTTTTTTTTGTTTTTTTAAATTATTAAGAAATAATCAGTATTTCTTATTAGAATTTGTGAAATAAAATAATTTTCTATTTTTAATGTTAATTTTTGTAATAAATCTGAAAATACTTAATATTTCCGAAACAGTTGAAGATAGGTATAGGACATTGTACATGAATTATGTCTAGAATTTTCTGAAGAATCCAAAAAATTAATAATATACAGGGGCTTGTATTTAAAATAAGAAAGTTGGTATTGGCCACTGTCACATGACGCACCCTATATAATTTTTTTTTTCTTGAAAAAGATGCGCAGTTAAAAATACAAATCGACGTGTACAAGCGTTTTTCCCAACACGTCCTCATTTATCCGTTATCGAATTTATTCCATTTGGCTGTTCCACACTGTATATATATATATATATATATATATATATATATATATATATATATATATATATATATATATATATATATATATATATATATATATATATATATAAACATATAAAGTCTGAAACCGATCTCGGATTTGGGTCCCAAATAGCGCTCATTTGAAGAAATGTTTTCAAAATTCAAAAGTCGGGATCTCTTCATTAGTGAATTTTTTAAAGAAAATTCACTAAAAATCATTAATTTTGACTGATACGGTTTGTTTTATATATTTTACATTTTCGACAGATACACCCACATGAGTACGCTGAATTACAAAGGATTTTAAAGGAGAAGTATATAATTTGCAAATATTCTGTACATATTGTAAATATTGTGGTCTCGTCGCTCAGTGTTACATGTATGTTTGTTAAATTTTATATAATTAGTGGATCACCTAACCGCACTCTTTCTTTAAAACTTTTAAGTGTCATCGATTTATAGTTGCTTAGGATTTGAACAACCCAACTAAACCTGGTTGCACCAGAAAAGAAAATGGACCGCTCCAAGAAATTGGTTTTTGATGTTTTGTAAGTTTTACACAAACTTATGAGAACTCTATGTATTTTATTTTATTCCACATGTAAATAATTTGTTTCTTAAATATTTAACAAAATTTTGAGTTTTCAGGTAGGTAAGTCGTAAAGCAGAAATACATATGACATGTGTGCTTCATTTAAATATAAAATTTCAAGTGCACTTCAAAACATGTTTCAAAATAAGTTCAACAACACCAGCAACAAGCGAAATATTGTTTTACTTTTTTTTTTGTTATAGTTTTAATCTACCACAAATTTGACTTTTTTGCCGATATTATCATAAAGCTAAGTCAATGAGTGAAGATTGAAACCTGTGATGAGCACTGGTAAGTACAACTTGGAGAACCAAATGCATCTTAATACAGTTTTTGACCTGACGATCGTTTCGCTAACAAAGTTAGCGTCATCAGGGGGATCAACGAACTTTTACTGATTTTAGTTTAGCTTAGTTGAAGTTTATTCATCCCTCTGATGACCTAACTTTTTTAGTGAAACGATAGTCAGGTCTAAAAACTGTACTGTGATGAATTGGGTTCTCCAAATTGTACTTATCATAAATCTAAAGTTGTTATGTCAATGACTACCTTCTCATTACACTTATAATACATTTACAGTGTGGAACTGCCAAAAGGAATAAATTCAGTTTCTTGATTATCGTGCATATTTATCAAAAACACCAAACCACGTCAGTTTTAGATTACAAAATGACATCCTGCAACGTAAAAACCTTACCAAGTTCTAGAGCTGGTCACTACGCAAGTTCTAGAGCTGATCAGCTCTTTAATAGTTGGCTGGTGTTGGTAGGTGGTAGTGGAATTTTCCTTTACGTGATGGTAAAGGATTTTTTCACGCCCGAGGAGGTACCACCCCTTACATCAAGGGGCCGGTGAAGTCCCAACGGACGTTTCCGGTTCTGATGTATGATTCGGTTTCCCTTATAAGCAAAAATTATGATGGCTCTTCCTTGTACAAAATATTCCGGACGTAAAATACCCCTCCATTCGGATCTCCGGGAGAGGGGTGTACAGAGGGCGTCAGCATCAAGATTTAACATATCCTTCTCGAATATATGTGCCCTAAATTCTAATCTGAACTCCGTCTATCATTTCCTCCAAGCTAATAGGCCCCAACTCCTTTTCCTCAGCGAAACTCAAATCAGTGCCAAAACAGCCACTAATCACCTTAATTTTCCGGGGTATTAGCTCCTTACTTCCTTTAGATTGCATGGAGGTGTGTGCGCGTACGTCCGTGGCAATCTACCCTGCACCAGACTCCCCAATTTAGAAGCAGGAAGAAAAGACATACCATGGATAAAACTCTCTCTCAGGGCTGCAACTAGATTCATCTGTTGCATTTACCGGTCACCTTCTGACAACACCTTTGTCCAGCTCTTTGACTACCTTTCTGAAAAAACCGACCATCTGATTTCTGAATATCCCTCCTCCGAGGTCACTATTCTTGGTGACTTCAATGTCCATAATAAGGAATGGCTAGGATCCTCAAAAACCGATCCACAAGGAAGGGCAGCGGTGGCCTTTGCAGTAAGCCATTCTTTAGCCAATATGGTTCAGCAACCTACTTACTTTCCTCGCATCCCAACCCACAGCTCAAATCCCTGGGATCTCCTTATTACTACAAATCTTTACTGCTATAAGATATCAGTCACCGCCCCCAGGGTCGCTCAGACCACGGCATGGTCACTGTTTCCTGTGCGATGCAACCCGAGGTCACACAGTCATCACACCCACGTATCGTTTGGCACTACAACTACGCGAACTGGGACGAAATGCGAGATTACTTATCCTCATTTCCATAGGCGTCTGTCTGCTTCTCTCATCCTGACCCCTCTGATATCTCACAAAACATCACCGAAATTATCCAAGCTGGCATGGAGTTATTTATTCCACGTACACAGAAAACCTTTTTAGCCACTCAAAAGCCCTGGTTCTCTAAATCCTGTGACAAGGCCAGATTTGAAAAGGTCAAAGCTCGCCAAAAGGTTCTACACAATCCCAGTCAAGAAAACCGTCCAGCATTTAACGACGCAAGAAACCGCTATGTCCGCATTCTTTCTGAGGTAAAAAACTCGTTTAATAACCACATCAAAAACAAAGTCCTTGCTCCAGCGGCAGCAAACCCTTCTGGACTCTTGCTAAATCTATTGGGAATAATTTCTGGAAGAGCACGTTTCCACCTCTTGTCTCAGGGGATGAAAGTGTTTCTACCGCCCTGGGCAAAGCTGAACTTTTTGCCTCGCTGTTCGCCGGAAATTATACTCTCAACCCACCTCCAAATGTTCAACCACCAACAGTCCCCAGTGTCGCGCATAAAATGACTGATATCACTTTCAAAATTAAAAACGTACGAAAAATGCTATCTTCTCTTAATATCAGGAATGCCTCTGGCCTTGACGAGATCCCAGCAATTGTTCTCAAAAAATGCCCACCAGAACTTGCTCCTGTCCTGAGTAGTCTTTTTCAGACATCTTACAATAGAGACATATTCCCTGGTAACTGTAAAACTGCTCAAGTACAACCCGTCCCCAAGAAAGGATCCAAAGCGCTTCCTAGCAACTACAGGCCAATTTCTCTCCTTTCAGTCGTCTCTAAAGTGATGGAAAAGTATATAAACACCGAATTACTAAAATTTCTTGAAAAACACAGTCTAATCCACGACAGGCAGTATGGATTCCGTCAGCGCAGATCAACTTCCGACCTCCTTTCCTTTGTGACCCATTCTTGGAACAAGTCTACACAATCCCAGATTGTCTCTCTAGTCAAATCCAAAGCATTCGACCAGGTCTGACATGCAGCGCTGCTTAATAAACTACCGTCCTATGGCCTACCATCAAAACTCTGTACGTGGACAGCAAATTTCCTCTCCAACCGGAGCATTTCTGTTGTCGTGGATGGCCATTCCTCTAAACTGTATCCAATTAATGCAGGAGTTCCTCAAGGTTCAGCTTTAACCCCTACTTTGTTTCTTCTCCACATCAATGACCTCCTCTCTAGCACATCCAACCCAGTTCACAGTTACGCGGACGATAGCAGCCTCCACTCAAATACACAATATTCTAAGCCTGTCTCTTTAGCCCAATTCGATGAGGATCGCAGACTCATGGAGGGTTCTGTCTCCGTGGATCTCCAAAACATATTAGACTGTGGAAGTAGAAATCTTGTACAATTCAACCCCACCAAATCACAGTCTTACTTTCTTTCTCATATGAGATACACCAGCCCTAGACCCATCACAATAAACAACCAAGTTATTCAAAGTTATGAGTCCTTTTCACTTGTTGGCATTTCTGTGGATCGAAATCTCAATTGGCACCAACATGTCACATCAATTGCAGAAGTGGCTGCTAAGAAATTAGGTTTCCTCTTCCGAGCTCGCAAATACTTTTCACCAGCTAATCTCTATACCTTATATACTTCACAAATGAGACCAGACCTCGAATACTGCTCCCACATCTGGGGTGCTGCTGCCGCTTCTACACTCGCTATCCTGGACTCTATTAAGAAGAGAGCTATACGTCTCATCGGTGACCCTACCCTCACCCAAAGGCTGCCATCCTTTGGCCACCGACGTGCCGTTGGTGACCTCTCTCTCTCTCTCTCTCTTTTATAGATATCTGCACGGGCACTGCTCAGAGGAGCTGTCTTCCATAGTTCCTCCACCTGCTGCCCCCAGCAGATCTACCAGGGGAACAGAGCGAATGCACCCTTTTACTGTCCAGGTCACCAGACATAGAACATCTTGTTATGCCTGCTCTTTTGTCCCGAGGACTTCCAAGTTGTGGAATTTCTTGCCGGCACATGTTTTTCCTTCTCCCCCGAACCTCCAAACTTTCAAGTCCAGAATTAACAAGTTGCCTCTTTTCTCCTTGTCGACACCCACGGTACGATAGTATTTAGGCTGTAAGCCCTCGTGGTGTTTTATTACTGTTAAGTTTTACAATAAATGTTAAAACCATGGCTTTTTCTAATAGAGAAATAGGAAATCTTCATTTCAAAGACTGAAAACCAGAAGTCGTACTACCGGCAGTTTAAAATCGAAACCACGAGTTCGGAAATAGTGCAGTTTTGGTGCAGTTTTAGAAGCAGTAGCTGTTGCCCGCAAGGTGAGTACTAGGCTGCTTGCTAGAGATGCTGGAATGAAGCAAAAATTAATTGTGAAAATATTGCACTTGTGCAAATTTGATCTATATCACATTACACTGCACCAAGATGTACTAACCAATTTTAAAAATCGTGTTACGTTTTGCAATTTGGTCACCAGACAAATGCAAGGAAATAGCTGGTTCTTGAACAATGTTATTTTTTCAGACTGAGCTACTTTTCATAAATGTGGACAGGTAGGATTTTAAGTTATCCCTTATTAGTAGAAATTTAATTTCTCTTTTTGTTTTTTTTTTCAAAGTTGAGTAGGCACAATCTGCACTACTGGCTGGAGAAAAATCCTCACTGGATTATAAGACTGCCATCAACATCGGTGATCGATGGGGGGACATGATGGCGTAAGTTTTTATGTCTAGGAACCTACGCCTTAGGCAGTGGTGTAAAGTACACTGAAATTGTAAATGGCACCCTATGCTGAGTGACAACTTATTTTAAAGGTTTCTCAATTCTGCTCACGACAACATACGACTTTTTAAAGTTTGTTTTGAACATGGCAATAAAATCATCAATTAAAATATAAGACAAAACACCAATGAATGAAAGAATGTTACTTAATTAAATGTTCACATTGTTTTTCCTTTACTTCCATACAAAACAAAATCTTTGCTCCACTTCCGAACGAGCATATCGAAGAATTTCGGGCGTTATCTGACGACATTTTTTAACAATTCGCAGACGAAGCTCCTCAAGTGAGTTTGGTCGTGTTGCATAAATTTTTAACTTCAAATGTCCTCATAAGAAAAAGTCTAAGGGTGTTAAATCTGGTGAACTGGGGGGCCACTCAATTGAACCTCTGCGTCATATCCAGTGATTAGGAAAGTTCTGATTAAGAAAATCACGCATAACTGCGGCACAATGTAGTGGAGCACCATCCTGCTGAAACCACACATCTTCTGTCCAAGCGTTGTCATATTCTCATACTTCCACAAAAGTCGGGTAAATATGCGTATTCACTAGATCCAGATACATGTTTCCATCCAGACTTCCCGGTAAGTCGAAACGCCATAAGGTTGTCTCCCACTATGCCCGCCCAAACATTTAATATTCTCCGTATGCTGCGTATGACTTTCAGGAAAAATTGTTGGATCACTCCAGTAGCGACAATTATGGCGGCTGACTTGGACATCCAGTTGGAACGTACATTCATCGGAAAAACAGATTGAGTACAGCAAGGTTGGATTCCTTCTGGCACGATCACTCATTTTTTCACAGAACTGCACGCGGCGATCAGGACCGTCTTCATTAAGTTCCTGTACCAAATTAATTTTGTTTGGGTGATACTTATTACTTTTTAAGATTCGCCGACAACTACCTACAGAAATTCCTTAAGTACTTGCTTCCTGAGTCTCAAATTTAGAGCCACTGCGGTGTGACCCAGGACAGCTACATGATTACCCGCATTACGTATGACCTGTCCACGTGATGTTTTCTGTTTGCAACCAATCCAGTTTTCCAAAATGTATGCATTAGATCTAGGACGTACAGATGCGAAGAGTTTTTCTCAGGACAACGATCATTAAAAATCTGTGCTGCCGGTCATACACAGTTGTCATTTCTGCGGAACCAACTAATTATTTGCACTTTTTCAGTAATTGTATAAACCATTTCCCGAATTGGAATTCAATCGTTTTTGTGATAGTCTTTTGGGATATTTACCTGTTTCATTTAAAGTAAAACAGGTAACAAAATTGAATTGATAAAGTTTATTAGGAAATAAGTAAAAAATCATAAAATAAAATAAATTGTTAAAAAATCGTCAGATAAAGCCCGAAATGCTCGTTCGGAAACGGAGCAAAGATTTTATAATTGTATGGAAGTGGAGAGTAAACAAGTTGAGCATTTGATTAAACAACATTCATTCACATTCATATCATTCGTTGATATTTTGTCTTATTCTTTAATTTATGATTTTATTATCGTGTCCAAACCAAAGTTTAAAAAGTTGTATGTTGTCGTGACCATAATTAAGAAAGCTTTAAAAGAAGGTGTCACTCAACATAGGATGTCACTTAAAATTTAATGGTACTTTACGCCTTCACCTAAGGGGTAGGTGACAACAGGCCAAAACTTACGGCGTCATGTGCCCCACTTGAAAACGAAATCGACATTACTCGGCTTTTTTTTCCTTTTTTTTAATTCCGATATTTGTGGTGGGAAGTTTTAATTGACACATCCTGTGTATGAAACCATGTTAACACAAAAGATAACCAAAATAGGTACTTTTGTAATAGGTGTAAAGTTACGTGTATAATTTTAGAGAATTGTTTATATTTATGAGCTTTGTATGTGATTAGTATGTAAAAAACATAACAAAACATCCTAAAATATGTTTTTAAGGTGACCCATAAGTCCTAAGCAACTATGTATGACAGCCACTTTTTAATAATGTGGAACATGTAAAGTACAAAAGTGCAATGTTTTTTAATTTTATAAAATCAAACATTTGACGCTTTAGGTGATTCACTCCGCAAATAAACCGACTAAAAAAGTTATTTAACAATTTACAGTTCAAGTTTGGATAAAGTGAAACGACTGCAGCCCGATTTTGGATTGGCAAGAGGATCGTCAGGAGCTCTGGAACACCGTTACAGGCTGAATCAGTATTACGGTGACCTCATTGGCAAGAAGAAACGAGACGGTCCACAGAATTAGATAAATCACCAACCCTGTCTTCAAACATATTTATAGTTATATTTTATATAATATAAAAGGGTTTTATTGTTCTCGTTTCACGCAAATGCCTTTCATACAACGTCTTAATTATGTTCTAAATAATATTAGAAATTTGGATAAAGTAACATATCTGATAGCGTTTGTATAGAAAAGTAAATTAATAAAATCGTGTCTGGTGTTGAATTTTATATTTACAAAATCGTTTTATATACTTCTGGATCCCATGATTTTCTTAATAGTCGGAGTGCTGGTGAAAACCTCAGGGTAGATATTTTAGGTACTTAGAAGCCTTAAAAAGGTACAATTTCAATGGTAATGAATCTGGAATGGGGAGTCAGGAAGGACATTTTCTGTTATTTTGCTACTGCGGCGCATATGACAGTCGCAAAAAATTAATACCAAAAAATATTCTTTGGGTGCTTTGTAATTAATGTTTTTTTTTAGCATTTATAGGATCTAGAAATAACAATTCCAGAGTTTCTAGGCGGTTTTGAATTACGGCCAGACTGTTGAATTTGTTATATAATTATACGAAAAAATATACCTTAGGCATTCTGAAATTTTTATTGTTTATTTATTAATTAAGATTTAAAATATACAGGGTGGCGCATTGAAAACGAAACAGACCGATTTGCGTCCAGAGAAATTTTTTTTAAGAAACGCTGAAACACGTCAATTTTAATATCATAAAACTCAACTTTGTCACATCAACCCATTAAGGGTGGTGATAACAACCCTTATATTTTAAAGGTGGAACATGGGTCGATTGTTACATCATTTGAAAGCTCTTTCTTTTCTGAATTCAGCACACAAATTTTTTTGGAAGTTTTATCAACTCATTTAAAAATTATTCACAGTTGGGGTTGCAAGAACGTATTTCATTCATTGTGATAAGAAATGCACTAATTGGTCAATTTTTTGTTAAAAAAAACCAAACGTTCAAAAATGTTTATTCAGTTAAGTAAATGTTCAAATTGTTGACCACCAGATTCCATACAAAAGTACAAATTTTGTTCAAAACGAGCTCTGATATTCTGGAGCATTAGGGGAGTTATTAGACGTCATTCTTCAACAATGCGTCGTCGTAATTCTTCCAGAGACTCCGGTTCTGTTGCGTAAATTCTACTCTTTAAATGGGCCCATAGAAAGAAGTCTAAAGGAGTTAAATCCGGTGATCTAGGGGGGCCACTCAATAGCACCTCTACGCCCAATCCATTGTCCTGGAAACTCTCTGTTCAAAAACTCCCTAACACGTTGTGAAACATGCGGAGGAGCTCCATCTTGTTGAAACACTAATTGATTGTCTTGATAGCGATCATCATTTGTAACAATGTCAATTAGTAGAGGGTAAACGATATCTTCTAGTAACTCCAAATACGTTTCGCCACTCAAATTGCCATCAAGAAAAATTGGTCCGATTAAACGGTCTCCAAAAATGCCAGTGCAGACATTCAAGTTCTGTGGACTTTGACTGAGGAAATTTCTTGGATTATTATCTGCCCAATAACGACAATTATGACGATTGACTGTAGAGCTTAATAAAAACGTACACTCGTCTGAAAAACAGATATGGAACAGAAAGTTCCCGTTATCAGCTATTCGTGCAGTCATAACTTCACAAAACTCCAGCCACCGATCAAAATCATCTTCATTCTGTTGTTGTACAAGATGAATTTTATACGGGTGAAATTTATGATGCTTCAATATTCGCTGAATAGTTCTTCTTTTGATTTTTGAAACAGTGGCCAATTTTCTCGTGCTCAAAGTTGGGTCTGCAGCAATTTGTCCTAAGACTTCAATCTCAGTAGTCTCATTTCTAACCGGAAATTCACGTTCAGGATCCCGTTTTTTTGTTGGCTACTGAACCACTTTGTCGACACTTTGCAACTAACTCCAAAATGTATTTTCTGTTAACATGTCTGTTCGGATGTCGTTCATTAAACAAATTTGCGGTGCGGTTGGCACAGTCATCGTTTTTGAAAAAAAGAGTAATTATTTCAACTCTTTCTTCTACAGAATACACCATTGTGAAATTAATTTTCGGTATTACTATCAAGTATCAAACCGACCGATAAACTGAAATAATAAACCGCATTTCTCTCATTCCGATAAGAAATGTTCTGATAGTCAATTTTTTGTTTACAAACCAACAAAACATTGACTATCAGCACATTTCTTATCGGAATGAGTGTAATGCGATTTTGCATCTTCAACTGTGAATAATTTTTAAACGAGTTAATAAAACTTCCAAAAAATTTTGTGTGCTGACTTCAGAAAAGAAGGAGCTTTCAAATTATGTAACACTCGACCCATGTTCCCTATTTAAAATGGGGGTTGTTATCACCACCCTTAAGGGGTTGATGTGACAAAGTTGAGTTTTATGTCAAAGCATGTCCCCCTCAATATTAAAATTGACGTATTTCAGCGTTTCTTAAAAAAAATATTCTCTGGACGCAAATCGGTCTGTTTCGTTTTCAATGCGCCACCCTATATGTGAAAAGCAGGACGAACGCGACGATTTTCAATTATTGCCTGACCAGAAGAAAAATTTTAAATTAGTGCGACAAGAAAGCCTTATGCGTAGACATGGGTAAGAGAGAAAACGTATATCAGAAACTGCTAGTAATTGCGAGTTCTCTAGTCCGAGGCGCTATGATTAGTTGCTGAAGACCATGTGACTCGAGTAACGTGCTACGTACAGCGCTGAATGTTTACTGGGCATTTTGGAGTAGTTTGTTATTTATTATGTTAATATTTAAAATTTATTTGAACTATATGAATTAATATTGAAATCATTCAAGTTACATATTAAAAAAATTTCGCAACAAGTGCGTTATAGTAGCGAATGTTCATAAGAATTGTACACTATTATTATACGACATATTAGTAAAGTTAATAGTTTAAACTTACATAGACCTTGAAGATCGATTTTAGAGGTCCTAGTATGCGCAGTTATTTTTCCTTATTAATCGCCAGTATGATTTCGTTTTAGTCAACCTAATCAAACCGGTTTTTTCAAAATCAACAATAACAAAAGCATAATTTCAGACTCAAAGATGACAAACTTATTTATTCGTTTTAAACAAAAATGAGATCTTGTTCACAACATATGAAATCTGTGCACTATTGTTTCTCCAAATGTCAAAATAAAACATAAAAACACATATATTCATCTAGTTGGATTCTGTTTATGAGGCAAGCGCGACGCCTCTCAGCCATCAAGGTATACGTCAGCCAACGTTTTATTTACATGATACATTAAATTGGCTTCATGCCCGGGATATTATATTCAAAGTATACCTAACAATTAATTACAGAATTAGTAGAATTACCATTGAAATACATCTGTTTTTTTTTAAAGAAAATTCACTAACACAATTTTTGGGTGCCACAAATGACCAGAGAAATACACAAAACCAACATATTTTGTATGGATAATAAAATCTATTGTCTATTATAGACCAAAATTATGTTCTCGAAAAAAGGTCAAAAAATAACAGAAAAACTACTGTGAAATTTTTATAGTTTTTCTTTTGAAAATGACAAGGTCGCGATTTTAAATGTCAGAATTTGCCATTTTTAGACGGAGAACCCGAAACAAATACGTGTTATTTAGAAGAAATGTCATAATAAATGTGTTTTACAAAGCCTTAAATTACAGCTTTAACCATAATTATCCTTCATTTTGCTAAAATATTTGCAAAAAATTCATTTCAAATAGACCCCTTTTCTGATGAGTTGGCGGTAGTTTCAGTTATAGAGTGGTTTAATACTCTATACTTTTTCGCGAATTTTCATAGAAAAAAAATCGTTATCGAGAAGATCGCGACTTTAGAATTTTTAACATATTTCCTGAAAGGAGTACGAACTAGTGCCCCGCCCGTGAGGGGGGGGGGGCATTTTCAGTTTCTACATGTTTACATATATAGAGGGTAGTGCACTTTTACTGTAAAGCTCAATATATCCATTACTATACAGGATACGGGAAAATATTATAAAAGTTATTTATAGTGTGTTTTAAGCTGCAGCTTATAAAATTATGTTTACAATCACACGACGGCACATAATTCGTTGGTAAATGACATTTTTTAAAATAGAACACCCCTTTGATTGTAGCATTATTGCATTTTCCATCCATTTTTAATACATGCTTGTAAGGAGGAAAAATTTATATCTCCCATCGTTTTCGAGTTATTTCAATTGTTTTACAACTTTTTACATTTTCGAACATATCAAAAATTGTGATACGGCATTTTTACCAATGGAAATCGGAGTCCCATGAAAATGACGAATTTAGGGAGGTTTTCAATTATATTATTTGTCAAAAAAAATGGCGAATTTTCATGAAACAGATTGTTTGCTAGTTGCATGTAAACATTTTTTAAATTTCTGTCAAAAAGTTTTCCGTGAAAACTTGTATCTTGGCTGGCGTAGATTTTGTGTAAATTACGTGGATAATTTCGGTGGCCAGGAAAGTCTTACTAGTTTTTTTGGGAAAATTTTTAATTTATCTTCGGAGAATTTTTGTACTTTTTTAAACAAAGTGTTAGTTGAAATACGGTAGGCTGTGTCTACTATAAATGTTACACTATCTACTAAATTTCATCTCTTTCTTTAAAAAACACATTTAACATTAAAAAGAGTTGTATGAAAATTCGCACTTGCTACGTCCAGACTTTAGTCAATTTTACTCAAATATTTCCAGACAATTCATTTCAAATAGACCCTTCCTCTGATGCTTTCGCAGTAGTTTTAATTAGAGTTTATGGTTTAATAGTTTAATAGTAATTCTTAGCGAATTATCGTAGAAAGAAAACTCAATATATCCGTTAATATACAAGATACAAGAAAACATTGTATATGTTAATTGTTGTCTTGAGCTGCATCTTATGAAATTAATTTTACAATGATCCATAAATCGTTGGTGATACAAATTTTCTTTCTTTTTTTTTAAATCAAACACCTCTTATGCGTTTCTGCATTTTTCATCGAAATCTAACACATGTTTGTGAGAAAAGAAATTCTGGACGCGGCAAGTGCGTTTTAGTAGCGAACTTTTATTAAATGCTTTAAATTGCACTAACTCAACTTGCTATTAACTTAAGGTTCGTTGGCTAGAAAACCAGTTTTTTCGGGAACATTTTGAGTTTATTTCCGGAAACTTTTTGTACATTTTCAAACCATAAAGTTATTTTGATGAAATATGGTATAATTTCTATTATAATATAGGTTTTTCTGGTAGCAAATTTGGCATGAAACATTTAAAAGAAAATTCACTTCCATAACCCACTTGCTACGTCCAGACTTTTTCATTTCCTCGACGCCCAATAAAAGCCTGTGGCTAGTGGGTCCCATTCCTGAAGCCAGTAATCGAGACAGACAGACAGACACACACAAACACGCGCTCGCGCGCACACACATCCGCACGCATGCACGCAAACAAGCACACACAATATACAAATATGCGAATGCAAGCAGCATGAGTGGCTCAGTGGTAAGAACGTATGCCTTACTGTTAAATTAAGATCCACCGAGGTTGTGCGCATTCTGTTTAAATATGAGAAGCTGAATGTCTGTCCATTTTACCCATCGAAGGGAGCACAAGTCGGCCAATCATGTGCATGATTCGACGTTGAGCACGTCGAATATACGTACCCCCTTACAAAAGATAAGAGGTTCGGCAAAATTTTTAGGGTGGTGAGGTCAAACTGCTTCCTTTTTTCGTTAGTGGTATATAATCGCGAGATAAATGGAGCCCCAACAATGGCCCCTTACACCACAAAGTTGCCTTCCCACAGTAAGGACCGTCGAGTCAGCAGTAGACTTAAAGGAGCCCACAAGTATGCAGGCTCAGACTAGCAAGTTGGATGGAAGATCAATCGTGAGAATCTACATCAGCAGATCCTTTGTTACACCCAGAGACAATAATGCCAATTGTATTAAGTAATTACGTATTGATTGTTTAAAGTATTAAATAAATTGTTTTAAAAATTCAAATGTCTTAACCGTAGAGTTAAGTCGCGGAAATAGGCCGACATTAAAGCAATCAAACACAATATAGTATAATGGATTGCAACTGCCAAAGTACTAACTAATGCTCACCTCCTTAAGAAGAAAAACTAATAATTTTTTTCATTTTCTAGCTCGAAACGTGGTCTGGACCTTGGACTCGGCCGTGGCTTTTCTGGATCCCAGGCAGCCAAGCACTTGATGGGTCTTGCAGCCGCTAACTTCGCTGGTGGCCCAGGCAGAAGACGCAGGAGTGAAGACAACGCCTAAATCAACAATGTGTCGTATCTGTAACCTAATTCAGCTCTATCAGTTCCTACTTACTGTATATCTCTCCCACCCGTGACATACTCTTTTCTGTCTGTGTATTAGATGGTCTGTCTCTTGTAGTAGGTATAATTACTAGTTGTTGACCAGAATATCTATTTGTCCTATGTGAAAATGTAACTATATTCTGTTAAATAAATGCACCACCAAAATATGCACATGATTCTATTGACTTTGTGATTATTGTTAGTTAAGAAAAATTATGTATTGTACAGGAAGTATATTTCATTTAATAAAGATTCAAAACTAAGAGCTTCATTATATTTTATCTTCTAAACGACCTTGTTTAAATTTGTTTTACATATATTCTACAAAGATATATTGATATTTATTTTTTATTTATTGTAAAGATTCAGCCCAACAGGTGCAAACCCAATAATAAAGTAATTATTAAATAAGACACGTCTTAATACTAACTTGATAAGTATAAAACAGAATAAATGGGTTGATATAAAACACTTGAAATGAAAAATTGATACTATGTAAAATTAAATTACAACATAACAAATAAAAATAACTACAACTGAAAGTCATCGATCAGACCTTTTGACCCTTCCCTTGTATGGTTGCTCTCTGATCTGCTCTCACGGACTTGATTTTGACTTCTAAAGCGATTTCCATATCCCGATGCCTGATGTTTGTCACCAACAGCTTGGATATTCTGGTTGTGAAAGCTGTTTTGTATGCGAGCTAAGTGGACTGTATCTAATTTTGGGGAAAAGTAAAATGCTAGATTATGTCACAATACGCAGTACTTACCTTCATGTTCTTCCTGTAAAATCTTGATTTGATGGCAAGGGTAAGAAGGAATGAATAATGGGTATGAACTGTCACGTATATAAATAAGCAATACTGCGTTGTGGCATGATATTGTTTTATTATTCGCGTCAATTTTTTATAGTTATAATTTGCGATATTGCACTATATGTTTTCTAACTACTATTTAATTACTATGACGCGGGTTTACTATATGAGCGGGTTTACTATAAAAGCGGTTTCTACTACTACTGTTACTCTCTACGTGAAAAATGCTACTGATTTTAAATCTCAAAAATGTTGAATGATAAGCAATATAAGCAAAATGAGGTACATACAGTATGGTCTCTCTGCTTTGATAACGTAAATATAAATAAATATTACGGAAAATATCATTTACGCAAAATGTATCCAGAGAAAAGAGACGGCGCGGACATACCGCCGCTGCTGAAAAAACAATTTTCGGAACCGGGTATCAAGGAAATATTTGAGCAAAGCCTATTCTCATGACACCAAGAAACCAAAGAACCAGTCTGCATAACACAACTATCATTCACTGACTATAGTCGAGTACAGCTCTATGTCGTCAGCGTACAACAGTGCTCCAACTCCAAGCCTGCTACATTTAACTCACTATTCTAAAAGTGAACTAAAATTGTAATTCTAACAACTAGAGACTAACTTATAAAATTAATGAAATTGTCTATCATTGCGTCGGGAGCGGACAAATGTTGACGACTGGTCCTTTCCAAACTCCTAGACAAGTTCGTACGGAAACCACTCTAGCTATGCAATCTGAGGCACTGTAGATATCTTCTATAACACCGATGGGCCCTTGAAAAGGATGTACGTTATCCTGCTTGATAAGCACTACTTTGCCGACAGTTATATTTTGAGAATTCGAATCCCACTTTTCTCTAACCTGGAGTGACTAAAGATATTCTAAATGCCAGGGCGCCAAAATACCTGTACCATCTGATCTATTAGTTGATACCTACAGACGATTCATTGCAACTACTCCTACAATTTGGACCGGCAAGGTTTTCAAAGGCGTTAAGTTCAAGACCTAGGGACTTAATCCTCGGATCATCCACTGGATCTACACTGCGATCGTCAGGCCGAGAATCCTCTATGGGGCGTTGGTCTGGTGGTGCGGTGTGAACCAAACTACCAGCAGGAAGCTGGCCAAACTTCAAAGGCTGGAAATCCTGGGTATCGCAGACACTATGAGGACGACACCCTCAGCCGCGCTAGAGGTCCTGTTGATGCTGCCACCGCTTCCCATCTGTGTCAGGAGGGAGGCGATGGCGTCGCATCTCAGAATGCGAGACTCAGGAAACTGCTGCGGAGAGAGAGCAGCAATAGGGCATGCAAGAGTCGACAAGGAGGTGGAAGAAGAAATTCCGATTTCCGCTATTAAGGTAAGGGATGTCGAGGATGATATTAGGTTGACTAGGGCATACACCCTCATGATCCCCAGTAGGGATCAGTGGAGGGAAAATGAGATTGAATTCCAGCCCGCAAGCCTGGTCTGTTTTACCGACGGTTCGCGACAGGAGGACCAACAATCCTCCGGGGCAGGAATATACATCGAGGGCCTGGGAGTGCACGAGAGCTATGCCCTTGGCGCATATACGACGGCATTCGAAACAGAGGTGCACGCTATCCTGTCTGTGGCCAACAGACAGGATGTGAAGAGAAGTCCCGAGAAATGTGTGTACATCTGCTCGGACAGCCAGGCAGCCTTCCGGGCAATCTGCGCGGTCAGAATCAGGTCTACACTGGTTCAGGAGTGCGCTGACGCCCTCACAGGGTTATCCAGGACAAAGGAGGTACAACTAGTGTGGGCTCCGGGACACTGTGGCGTGGCGGGGAATGAGGTCGCGAATAATCTCGCAAGGCTTGGTTCACGGCGGCCGTTCTGTGGCCCGGAGCCGGCCATAGGTATAAGTAGGAAGTCGGTCTCCGTCGCCTTAGACAGGTGGACTGAGGAAGCAATGAAGAGGCACTGGAGGTCGGTTGATGGCTGCAGGCAGGCGAGGGACTTCGTGGAGGGGCCGGACAGAGATAAAGCTGTCTGGCTACTCGGAAGGAGTCTACCTACGCTTCGCCGCATCCTTGGGGTGCTCACAGACCACTGCGCCCTTAGAAGACACCTTACATTAATAGGCGTAGAGAGGGATCCCATTTGACAGAAATGCGGCGAGGATGAGGAAACGTCATACCACTGCCTGTGCGAATGCGAGGCTTTTGGGAGTCTTCGAGCAGAATTGTTCGAATCAAGGACACAGCAGATGAATCAGATAAGTACCGTCCAATTGAAGACCGTCACGGCCTTCATCTCGAGGTCGAGGCGGTTTGACGACGGAACCGAGGAGGAGTAGAGCATGGTTGCTGGGGTTGGCAAAAAGGGCCCATGGTGGCCTACTTGTTTGGCGTTGGCCTCCCCACCACTGCTACTACTACTACTAAGTTCAAGAAGTGCGCTGGAGTCAATGCTTGAGGGTCACTGGGGTCATCACCAGAACACACAGTGGTCTAGAGTTTAGTATAGCTTCCATAGAACACAAAATAGTTTGTAACTCTTCAAACGTGAGAATTTGTGAACCAACAACCTCATATAGATGTGTCTTGGCCGCTTTTATATTTGCCTCCCATATTCCACCGAACTCTGGACTCGAAGGCGGATTAAAGCGCCATTCGATCTTTCCCTCGGAAAGTTATCAATGAAAACGATTTGAATATTCCTCAGGGGACAGTAATTTGTACATGTCATCTAAGCAAGACCTCGCACCCAATTCAAATAAGTTGCTTTCCGATGAGACAACTAAATAGGACGGGAAATGTCATGCACAAATTCTGATAAAAAATATGAGTATTCAGTTACAAATATTTGGATATATATATATATATATATATATATATATATATATATATATATATATATATATATATATATATATATATATATATATATATACAGTGTGGAACAGCCAAATGGAATAAATTCGATAACGGATAAATGAGGACGTGTTGGGAAAAACGCTTGGACACGTCGATTTGTATTTTTAACTGCGCATCTTTTCCAAGAAAAAAAAATTATATAGGGTGCGTCATGTGACAGTGGCCAATACCAACTTTCTTATTTTAAATACAAGCCCCTGTATATTATTAATTTTTTGGATTCTTCAGAAAATTCTAGACATAATTCATGTACAATGTCCTATACCTATCTTCAACTGTTTCGGAAATATTAAGTATTTTCAGATTTATTACAAAAATTAACATTAAAAATAGAAAATTATTTTATTTCACAAATTCTAATAAGAAATACTGATTATTTCTTAATAATTTAAAAAAACAAAAAAAAATTAATGTCAATGTAGTAAATGTTCAAAATGCTCGCCACGAACATCTTGGCAACATGCTAATCTGGTATAGAAATGTCTTCTAACATTACTCAACATCTCAGGCGTGACTGATCTAATCGCAAGCGTGATTCGTCTTTTTAAGTCATCTAAGTTGAGGGGCTTAGTTTTGTATACAATACTTTTGACATATCCCCACAAAAAGTAGTCTAATAGCGACAGATCAGGAGATCGTGCTGGCCATTCTATCGATCCGCGCCTCCCTATCCACCGATTTGGAAAAATTTGGTTCAGGTACTGCCGGACATTGATTTGGTAATGGGGCGGTGCTCCATCTTGCTGAAACCATATTTTATTGGCAGGAACTTGTGGGTTTGCTGGATCTGGATATAAGTTTGTCAAAGTTGGCACGACATTATTTTGGAGCAGTTCTAAATATTTATCCCCATTCAAGTTGCCATCAATGAAAAAGGGACCTACGATATGATTTCCAACAATTCCTGCCCAAACATTAACTTTTTCAGGATATTGCGTATGTTCCTCTCTCATCCAATGAGGATTCTCATTAGACCAATAGCGGCAATTTTGACGATTAACATGACCGTGAAGTGTAAATGTGCTCTCATCAGAAAACAAAACATCTTCTAATTGGATCACATTGTTATCTAACATTGCCATCATTTGTTCACAAAAATACGTTCTCCTATCGAAATCGTCCTCCATGAGCTCCTGAGTTGGTATCATTTTATAGGGATGCATTTTACTTTCCTTTAATGTTCGAAAAATTGCTGTGTGGCTAACGTTGAATAGTTGGGCTGCTTGTCGACCAGAAGTATGTGGGTTTTCTTGAAACTCAAGCGTAATATCCAATTTCGTATCATCACTTACTGCATTGGCAGCTACTTTTTTTATCTGTCTCACATGACCAAGCTCGCGAAACTGCTTTTCTATTTTGCTAATTGTTCCTTGGGATACAGGCGGCAAATTTGGAAATTTTTCGTGAAATAAGCGAGACACTTCCATCTGTGTCCGTGTGTTATCTCCATAACCAATCATTTGTAGAATGGTTATTTTGTGCATTTCTGTTAAATGAACCATTTTTCTGATATTATTACGTACAGTTAACGAAATTCAAACGACAATAGCACTGACACTAATCACTACTGTCATGCAGGCAGACAACAAGTTGCTAAGGCTACGAGTTTTATACGAACAGAAAGAAAACTGTTTTTGTTTTTGTTTCATTTCATATCAGTAAAAAGAAACGCAGGAATGGTTTTTGTTTACTTTCTCATTATCAAGAGCTGAATGGGAAATAAGTATTGAATGCAATGTAGCGAATTTGTGAAATAAAATAATTTTCTATTTTTAATGTTAATTTTTGTAATAAATCTGAAAATACTTAATATTTCCGAAACAGTTGAAGATAGGTATAGAACATTGTACATGAATTATGTCTAGAATTTTCTGAAGAATCCAAAAAATTAATAATATACAGGGGCTTGTATTTAAAATATGAAAGTTGGTATTGGCCACTGTCACATGACGCACCCTATATAATTTTTTTTTCTTGAAAAAGATGCGCAGTTAAAAATACAAATCGACGTGTCCAAGCGTTTTTCCCAACACGCCCTCATTTATCCGTTATCGAATTTATTCCATTTGGCTGTTCCACACTGTATATGCTATTACTGTGATTTAGTTCAAGATAGTTGTGCACAACATTTCCCAGACTTGATGATTTAAGTAACATATTTGTTCGCGCATATCTTATGTAAAACAAATATGTACTTGTTAGAGATTTAGCGTGCACATTGAAATCAACCCTGAAGAACAACTCACAACAATCGGCCCTCCTATGTAACAGAATATGCAAGAAAATGATGTTGTCCTTGTTCTAACGATAGCAAATTAAAGCTGTAAAAAAGTACTTCGTGGCAGAAGCCCACTGAAGGATTAACCACACTACGCATTAATACAAGATATTTTAAAAATTTCTCTGTACGGATTCCAGATTCCAGCATGTTATTGTATTTTTTACTAAAAAGAAAAGAACAATATTACTGGATAATCTAAACAAAGTCTTATTGAACTATTATTAAAAGCCTTTAGACACTGAACGAATTACCAATCCTAGGAGGCGCATTACTGTATTTCTGTTATGTCATATTCGAAGGAGAGTGGTACTATCAAACATCACCCCAAGGTATTTTATCACACGTGGTCCAGAGTTTAAAGTGTTTTACTCTAAATTACGTAATCGAACTTAATCAGTGATATCCTTGTAAAAGACATAAAACATTTGTCAGTATTTGAGCAAAGCCTATTCTCATGGCACCAAGAAACCAAAGGAGCAGTCTGCATAACAACTATCATTCACTGACTATAGTCGAGTACAGCTCTACGTCGTCAGCATACAACAGTGCTCCAACTCCAAGCCTGCTATGTAAATCGTAAATAAAAATGACTAACAGCAGAGGAGGTAGATTTGAACACTGCGGCACGCTAGATGCAACCTTTTAAGCAGACAACCTGTACCCCAAGTATTCCACGAATTGATATCTATGAGACAAATGCGAGCTGAAAACCTGACAGTGGATCAGAAAAGCCTATTAATTTCAACCTATGGAGTAATAATTTACGACCAAGTCTATCAAAGGCTCTAGTCATATCAGTGTAAATCACATCAACCTGCAGGTTGTCAATAAGCGCCTCAGTTATAAACTGCGGTAGTGGTGGTTAGCAGATTGGTAGTAGTTGATCAATGTTATGCATCGGAAGCAAGATTTGTGCCGGATTCGATTCCCGAGCAGGCCAACCAGAAATAGACCTTGACTGGAATTTCGTAAAACTAATAATGATATAAAAGTTGGCCTTAGATGCCACCGGCATTAAATTATTTTTTAAAAACCCTATTCATTAATACCGAATTAACCTCCCTTAAGATCTACGACAGCCGCCAAGAAACACACGTAGCCGACAATGGCGCCATGAGACTAGTGTCTTTAACCGTGAACAACATAGAAGCAGCTAAATAGTATACTATCGTATAGTTTGGCTAAAAAGCTAGTTTTTTAGGAGACGCCAAGCTGTCAGGGTACGTCAGGCAGATACGAACTATATGTCTGGCTTTTTAGTCGTATCAAGCGGCGTTCCGCAGGACAGCATATTGGGCCCTGTTCTGTTTACAATTTTTGTGAACGATATTGTTTTTGATTTCCCACAATACCATTTAACATTATACGCAGATGATACCACTGCTACAATCTCAGGAGAAAGTTTTGAGGAGCTTGGTGCTGCAGCTAATATTTGTGTCTCTCAGGTGCCAGACTAGTGTTCACAAAATAGTCTTGTATCTAACACACAAAAACTGAAATGCTTCTTTTTCTCCAGTGGGTGTGCATCCAAATCTAAGTCTATATGTGAGATCTGACAATGGTTCAATAAGACAGGGTTCCGCTGTAAATTTTTTGGGCTTCCACCTGGATTATAACTTATCATGGGGTGTCCATGTTGACCATGCGGTGGCCTCCCTTGCATCCAGGAATTATGCGTTACTGCAGCTAAGGGATTCTTTGAGTGCTCATGCCTTGTTAACATGATAATATGGTAGTGTCAATGCTTTTCCTGGTATACGGTTTGCTCTGTCGGGGCAGCTGTGTGCATTTAAAGGGTTCTGTCAATGCAAAAGAGAATTGTCCGCACCATGTTTGGTCTGCCGTCTGCGGGACCTTGTATACCATTTTTTATACAGTACGGCATACTAACTGTGACGTGCCTATATATTCTTGACACACTTTATTATGTTGGAGAAAAGATTGCAGCCTTTACTACCTGAGGTAATATTACTGCGTATGAAACAAGACAGGCTAACAATTTGTACTCAAAGAAGTTTTGCGGATACCTAATGAAGCTTCAAACTTTTCACATTAACATAAGAGGCTTTGTGCGGTGATTTTGCTAGATATGAGAAATGCCTTTAACAGCGCCTCATGGCAGATAATCCTGAACCGCGTGAAAGAGCGTCAAATTGATCCCGGTCTGATGAACATCGTGGCGTCCTACCCGTCGAAGAGGACAAGTGACAAGCGAGTGCATCTAAAAGAATAATATTGTCCAGTGTGTACATTCACCACTGTTATACGCGGCTCCAATCTGGTTTGAAGTAGTAAACAATAAGAAACTTGTGCAGAAGCTGTCTGAAACACAAAGAACAATGACACTCAAAGTATGTAGCGCATACAGAACTGATTCAGCAGGTGCGGCTGCAATCATCGTATGAATATAACCTGTGGATCTCCAGATACTAAAAAGGACAGAATCCTACGATGGAGTAGATAAGTCAACATCCAGAGCCAACCTGCTCCGTAGATGGCAGCAGAGGTGGGAACAGGTACAACACGAAATATGGACGCGAAATATACCAATGCTTTAGAAAATATCCCATACTCGCTCCCAAACCCCTAATCTCATAGTAGGACGGGAGATGTAGAGCAAACGCGATTGAAGAAAAGTAGAGGGAAAAAGACAGCCCCTGCCATGAAGCAATGCTAACGCAGTCCCATGGCTTGGGGAGGTTCGAATGGCCACTTAGTTTGGTTCGACTCTAAGGGCGCCAATTACGCCTTAGCAAAAGAAAAAAAGTTTGGGACGCAGAAAGTGCGTTATGGTAGTGAATTTTTATTAAATGCTTCAAATTTGAATCTCAATTTTCTATAAACTTAGAAAGTTGAGTTTTGGTACGTAGTAAGGTCTCTCCTAAAGCAATATATATATATATATATATATATATATATATATATATATATATATATATATATATATATATATATATATATATATATATATATATAACATATAAAAATTTAAGCTGGCCCCGGATATGGGTTCTGGGGTCCTAGTTCGCGCTCATTTGAAAAAATTTTTGCAAAGTCTCACCATCAATACCTCTCTATTAGTGAATTTTTCAAAATAAAAACTCACTAAAAGGCTAACAATTTGTATGTTCCCCCTTACACGATTGAACAGATTAATCGAGAAAATTTCGAAGGCCCATAATATTTGGGTGCACAAATCATTATATTTTAACGGTAAGCTTGCATACGTTCAGATTTAAACGCTCAAGACATCCAAATATAAAGAACCAGACAGTTTTTTTGTATAAAAGTTATTGGCTTCGGATGCAATATCAGATCAATTTTATGATGAACACAGGTAGCCCACTAATAGATGACATAGAAATCTATGTTTTGGTGTGTAGTTTACTTTTTATACCGTAAACCTACCCACCAAATTTATTTATCATAGCTTTTTTATCTTTTGAGATAAAAAAAATTTCGAGTGAAAACTCAAAATTTTCTCGGAAAACCTCGTTCGATTTTCCTGACTAACGAACTTATCCAAGCTATTTACAAAAGGAAGGTACGTGCCAAATTTTATCAAGATGACATATATATATATATATATATATATATATATATATATATATATATATATATATATATATATATATATATATATATATATATATATATATATATATAAACATACTAAAAGGGTTCTTAAACAAAAGAACAAAACAATGGCTTTTTACAATTTATTACAATTTATCTAAGTTACATTTGTTTAATATATATTTAAAATTCTTGTTTGTATTTTATTTACATATACATATAACATTTCTGGTCCTTAAAATTTGTAACAAGTTGAGTGGCTTTTCTATACAATAACGTATTTTTATTTTATTCTTGAATGCATTTATTTCTGTTTGTTTGAAAAGGCAATTCAAAATTATATGTAGGTCGCCCAACTCGCCACAATTACAGTTTTCTCTCAAGTTAACTTTAAATAAATATTCGTGGGTTAAACCGTGGTTAAAACACAATCTGCATATAGTTTTAACAATTTTTTGTTTTTATAAGGACAATCATCGAACCACTGCATTTTAGGTAGATGTTCTTCCAGGGTCATAAATGCCTTTCCTTTATTGTTCCAGTATTCATTTTCCCAGATTTCCATATATTTTTTATTCGATAAAGCTATTCGCTCTTGATATGGTGTTAGCAGGTGAATTTCTTGGCCATGTGTGGTGGCCCATTTTACCATTTTGTCTACTTCTTCGTTCCCATCCAAACTAGCTAGCATCCACTTATATAAACAGGCCTTTTCATGCTTCTGCTAGCTAGATGTAAATCGTTGTGCTTCCAAGAGCCCCTACGCAGAGTCTGATGCATTTGTGTTGTATAACGCTAATTTTATTAAGGTCAGTTTTACTTGCCTGGTCGGAAAAAACTTCCAGCATACATCTAACATAAAATTTGGTGATAAAAAAAGGAGGCAGCGAACACAATTTTGACCAAGGGGGTCAGGCTTTGAAAAAATTTATGAAACACTAAGCTATTAGAAGCTGCAGCTCTTGCACATTCAAAAAATTTCTTTAGATTCGTGAATTAAAGCCCATAGGATCTCTTAACAGTTTTAAATATGGAGTACAGGATAGCAACTATAATTAGCTATTGTCTTGCATTTGTTTGCTTTAGAACGAGAATGCAGTTACAATTTTGTTCTTTATGCCTTAAAATGCAGAGAAGACAAAAACATCAGGACCGCTATTTGTGTGGTTGAGTGACGGTCAATGTTTTAAACGGACGTCATATTAGAACTCTCATACAAATTTTAATGTGCCAGGAGGTAAATAAAAGAACATAGAGTATTTGCTGTCACAGTTCAGGTGATTGATCATACGAAAAAATAAGCTCCTAAAACACCAGCCAAACAAGTTGCAAAACAGCCTTTAAAACAACCTGCTCAATGACCTCCAAAACAACCAACAAAAGCTGTGCAAAAACCAGAGTCTAGTTCTAAAGAATCGAGTTTGGATTAGCCTCCAGGAAAAGCAGCTACTAAACCAGCTCCTAATCCAGTTTTAGGAAAACCTGCCGCAAAGGAAGATGATAGCAGCTCAGATAACTCGTCCGATGAAACAGTTACCAAGCCTTTTTTTTATTTACAGTAGGAGGTCGGTAATCTTCATAGATTGCCGATATATTTCAGACAGTGTTCCTCTTGGAGGACCTGTAATTCTTTCTGCAATTCTTCTAAGAACTGGGGAAATTTTTCTTCACTGATTCTCCATCTATTTTCGTGTGCTATTTCAGTCGCTGTCTTTTCTTCTTCAAATATTAAATATATGTTATTATGTAGACTAAGGTTTTCTTTGTCTGCTACCTTCCATTCTTTTATTCGTCTAGCAATTTTCTCGCAAGTTAGTGTGACATCACTGTAGGACTCACTACTTCCTCTGACAAAAGTAGGTTGGTTGCCTCTGTTATTGACGTCAGCGAGTGTTCAGCCATCCAGTCCAGCAGCATTCGTCCTCTTTTGTCTTCTTTTTTTGAGCCCCATATCATTGCTTTGGCATTTAGATCTCGAGCTATTATCTTTCCCTTACCATGTGTTCTGATACTTCTACCCAGCCTTTGTAGATAATTATCGGTCTCCTGTTCTGTTATATTCGGTGATGAATAGCATGAGTAGATTACTACATCTGTTAGCTCCACCCACACATATCCAGCCTGGTCCGATCCACTATTTATTACTCCTATTCTTCTGTCCAACACCTTTATTGCAGCATCACAGTTCTGGTCTATGTACCATTTACCTTTTGTAACCTGTTTCTTATTAGGTTCTGCTACGGTGCGTTCTTGCATAGTAGATCGACCACTTCCCTGCCTCTGTCTATATTAACTTGCAACACTTTTATTCAGCTTCCCTGTGTTCGCCTTTTCCCTCCAAATCTCTCTCATTAGTTTCTTATATTCCGGGCAGATCATTTCGCTCGGCATGTGTCCCACATGCACGGCAATAAGCCTCATTTGCACATTCCTTTATTTTATGTCCGTCTTCTCCGCACTTCAAGCATTTCTCACTTACATCTTCCGATTGGCATGAGCTGGCGTAATGGCCGTATTTCTGACATCTATAGCATTTAATAGGTGCTATTTTTTCCATGATTGTGCATCTCGTCCAACCTATTTTGATTCTTTCTTTTTGCAGTAGTACATTTGCTCCCTCAGTTGGTAACTGTACATTTGCATATTGTAGTCATGTAGTGTTTGCGTTGTCAGACATCTTGATTATGATATCCCCTTTGTGTATCCCAGCCCCTTCCATTTTTTTCTTAATTGCTTCCTTCACTTCCCCTTCCGCAATTGTATCGTCAATATACAGGATTGCTACGTTTCGTCTTCTTTTCTTTAGCTGTACTTGTGCTATGTTCTTCATTTTTCCTGTATCACATGCTTGAGTGCTTCTCCGGCTCCTGTCTTACCATTAGTAATACTCAACTTTACATATCCTTCTCTCGTTTTCTCAACTCTGTTGATTATAACCTCAAGTTGGTCTGTGTCTATAGTCTTCTTCATTTCCTTTAGCAGGTCTGTGTACGTTTTAATTTCAGTCACTGGTTTCACTAGAATGGTTTCTCTTCTTGCTCTCTGTTTGATCTTCTTTTGCTCCTGCCAGTCTTGCTCATCACCTTGAGGCCAGGTTTACACCTTCTCTCCCTTTTAGTATGTATCTTTATGTTGTATTTTTCCCCTCTGAAGACCAGCTCTGCCACTTTATGTACGTAGGTTTCTATCTCTTCTCTTAAGCAGGTAATAGTAAATTCTTTCCTTTCTTCGTTGTTAGTTATTTTTTTAATCTTCTCAAGTATTTCCAATAAACACTTTCTAATTCGCTCTTTATATCGTTACTGCCTTCTAGTCCTCCTAGTCCAGATACATCAGTCTAGTGTTCGTCGTGGCTATTCCATCTTCATCTACTATTCTACTACATGTTGTCATATATACAACTTCCCCTGGTTGCACTGCTCTGCGTTTGATCGCATCTTCAATCTCTGGTTGTATTTCCTTGAGTCGTTTTATTAGTGGGTGTTTTTCTTCTGTATCTTTATCCATTACTAACACTATGTCTCCCTCTTTTGCACTCTGTGTTATTCCAGCAGTGGTAATCTCAGTTACAGTATAGATTGTTTCTGGCCATTCTTCTTGTGTCAGTAAGTCTACGTCGATCATTTTCGTAGCGGTGAGTTTTTCTATTCTGTCTCTAATTCTCTCAACATGTTTTGCTTCTTTTTCTAGATTGGTCAAATATGCTTCATGTGCTGTTATATCAGTTTGTATACTACATTTTTCAGCGTTTTCATAACTGTTTTCTGAGGGGTTTGAATTTGTGCCTTCCCAGCTTCCTCATTTTCTGCTTCAGTGGCTTCTATCATTTTCTCCATTATATCTTTCATCATTCCCGTTGTCATTTGGGTCACTAGATTCCTCATCCTACTAGCTGTTTCTTTTATTCCCTTCTTGGGGTTGGTATTTTCAGAGACATATCTATTTAATATTCTTACCTCTTTTTCCATTTCATTCATCAGTTTCCTGAACTTATCCAGGCAGGGTGTTTTATTTTTTGGTTCCATCTTCTCTCCTTTTGCTGTTGGTATATCCATTCTCTTTCTCTTTTCTGCCTGTATTACGTCTGGAGAGCTCTCGTTTAGTGTCCCTGGTCATTTTCAGTTGCTGGTCTTCTCTTGAGCTCTCAATAAGGCCCTCTTCCCCTGTCCACGAGAAGGATCTGCTCCACGGTGGTGTTCTGCGGTCGCGCCACTCCTCTTGAAGGGTTGAGGTTACTTCTTTCCAGTAACATTTGCCTGCATCTTGACCTGGGTTTCCATCGACGATGTCGAACAGTCGCTTGCTGAGGGTCGGGCAGAGCCTGTTTGCTCACTCGCTGCACCGACCGGAATTGGGGATCCGAGGCCCTGCTCCGTAATGGGTAGTATTCTAAATTTATCATCCATTATAGTTACACCGTACTTGGCTTTTTCTGGTTTTCCTTCCTTAAGGATGATGATCCCAGCCTGAACATGCTGATCGCTACTCTTCCGCCCTTCCTGCTGTTGGAACATTTGTTTGCTCTCTTCCGCCACACAGGCCATTAGCGTGCTTCAGGAGTGAGCCGTCCTTAGTGTTCACCACTTTCCCTCGACCTTACCGGCATGGGTGCCCCTGCCAGGAGTCACTTGCAAGACTCCAGCCGGCATCGCCCTTAGGATTGTGGTTACTTAAGCCTCTCCACCGCGTCAAGGTCCCACAGCTCCTTGGAGAGGAGTTACCAAGCCTGCAACAGTCCAGAAAGTTGTTGCTAAAAAAGGAACACCTCAGAAGAAAGAAAGTGGTTCAGACGAATCATCAGAAGATGAGGCACCTGCAGCTCCAAAACCACAGGTGAAGACTCTAGTTCATAATAATAAAAAAACTCAGCAGAAACCAGTTGTAGCTGCAAAGAAAGCAGAATCAAGTTCTGAAGATTCACCATGTGATGAGGAAGAGGCCTCGGTTAAACCAGCTCAGAAAAAAACACAACTGAAACCGCAGCAAGCAAAAGTGGCAGTAAAAAAAGCTGAAAGCAGTTCAGATTCATCTGACGATGAAGATGATGAACCTGCAAATCCAGCACAGAAACTGAAAGGAAAACCTTGTCAAACTCCCGTTAAACCAGTTAGGAAAACCTGGGCAAAAAGAGATGAATCTTTTGATGGTAATTCTTCTGATGAAGAAACTGCAACCAACCAGAAGGTATTGCCTAAACCTGGTCAAACACCAGCTAAGCTCCCTGGAAAACTTGCAGCACAACAACAGGAGAGTTCTGATGAATCGGATGACTCAGATAAAGAGAAAACCAAGTCAGCTGCTAAGCAAGCAGTGCAGGTGAAAAAGCCTGCAGCAGCTGCAAGAAATGACCAAAGCAAAAGAATGCTCTGAAGATTCATCAGATAAAGATGAAGAACCTGCAGCAAAAAAGATAGTGTTGCAAAACAAAGTGCAATCCAAAACACCTGCAAAACAACAGACAAAAGGTCAGGCAAAGGAAGTAGCCCTGAAGATAGTTCTGATGAGGGAGCTGCAGCTTCCAGACCAGCTGAAGAGGCACAACAAAAGAAGATGACTCCTGCTAAAAAAGACAAAAGCCGTCTGCATCTTCTCCATCATTTTCATTACTGTCTTCTGATGATTCTTTGTTGGCTGCGGCCTATAAAATAGTTAAAAATCATAACCTTCTGCACACTGCAGTATAATAGCATTCACAATTATTGACACCCAAACAAGTAAAACACAATTTCATTTAGTATAATCACGGTAAGCGCACAACACAACTAGTTGGCATCAAAAGTTGTTCAAACATTTCCCAAAAACTTTCCGAATACTTAAAACCCCCAGATGCATACTGGCTATTCCTTGAGGAGGAAGTCTGTCACCCTCCTCGCCGACCGTGGAGCTGACATTCAAACACTTAATAGGCATGGAAGATGGCAGTCAACTAGTGCGGCTGAAGGGTATATCGACGAAAACACCGCTAATTAGTTGAAAAATTTAAAAAGTATATTTCATCAACAATAACTAGTCGTACCTCAAGATCATTCAGTAATGCGGATGGAGAATTATAATAGTTTTCAGGAAGAATAAACAGATTTGAATAAATTTGGTGTTATGTTTTAAAACTGTCTTTCTTTGCCCGTACTTTTGCCTGTTTTTTGCAGGTGTTTTGAATTGCACTTTCCTTTGCAACACCATTTCCTTTGCTGGTGCTTGTTTACCTTCATTGATGAATCTTCAGAAGATTTTTTTGCTTTGGTCTTTTTTGCAGCAGCTGCAGGTTTAAGCCAGTGGTAATTGCTCACCAGCTGGCTTGATTTCCTCTTCATCTGAGTCGTCTGAATCATCAGAACTTTCCTGTTGTTGTACTGTAAGTTTTCCAGGGAGCTTAGCTGGTGTTTGACCAGGTTTAGGCAATAACTTCTGATTGGTTGCAGTTTCTTCATCAGAAGAATCATCATCAGAAGATTCATCTTTTTTGCCGAGGCTTTCTTAACTGGTTTAACAGGAGTTTGACAAGGTTTTCCTTTAACTTTCTGTGCTGGTTTTGTAGGTTCATCATCTTCATCGTCAGATAAATCTTAACTGCTTTCAGATTTTTTTGCAACCACTTTTGCTTGCTGAGGTTTCACTTGTGTTTTTTTCTGAGCTGGTTTAACAGAGGCCTCTTCCTCATCACATGGTGAATCTTCAGAACTTGATTCTGCTTTCTTTGCAGCTATAACAGGTTTCTGCTGGGTTTTTTATTATGAACTAGAGTCTTCACCTGTGGTTTTGGAGCTGCAGGTCTCTCATCTTCTGATGATTCTTCTGAACAACTTTCTTTCCTCTAAGGTGTTCTTTTTTTAGCAACAATTTTCTTGACGGCTGCATGCTTGGTAACTGTTAAACCTGAAGATGAGTCATCTGAGCTGCTATCATCTTTCTTTGTGGCAGCTTTTCCTAAAACTGTTTTAGAGGCTGGTTAGTAGCTGCTTTTGCTGGAGCCTCTTCCGAACTCGATTTTTCAGAAACACATCTGCTTTTTGCACAGATTTTGCTGGTTGTTCTGCAGGTTGCCTAGTAGGTTGTTCTGCAGGTTTTTTTTTTGCAGGTTTTGCAACTTGATTCGCTGTTGTTTTAGGAGCTCTTTCTTCTCATGATTAATTCCCTGAACTGTCTCCATTCTGAAACAAAATGATTACACATAAGTAAATATTATATGTTCTTTTATTTAGCCCTTAGCGCAATAACGTTGAGCTCTAATATGGCATCTCTTTAAAACATTTACCGTCACTCAACAACAATAGAACTTTAGGTTACATAAATTATAAGAGGATTTCCCTCGATTTCACTGAGATCCCACAACCAGATCCTAACTTGGTCACAATCGGACCACCTCAGGAGTATACCTTTTCAAATAAAAAAATATGTTTTTAAATTGGTCCACAATTGACGAAAACAGCGCTAAAAATACATAAAAAATACTATTTTTTGAGGAATTCACTCTAATCCCCGAGATCCCCTCATCACATCCTGACGTGGTGAAAATGGGACCACCTAAGGAGTATATTCCTTCAAACAAAAAATATTTGTTTAAATTGGTCCAAAATTGACGAAAATATCGATGAACATACCTAAAAAATATTTTTTTAGTATTTCCCTCGATTGCTCTGAGATCCTATCATCAGATCCTGACTTGGTTAAAATAGGACTACCTCAGGAGTATACCCTTTCAAACAAGAGAAGTTTTCTTTAAATTGGTCCACAATTGACGAAAATATCGGTGAACATACATAAATAAATAATAATCTTTAAGGATTTTCCTCGATTTCCCTGAGATCCCATCATCACATCCTGACTTGGTGAAAATGGCACCACGTCAGTAGCATACCCTATCAAACAAAAAACGCCTGTACGCAGCAAGTGCGTTATGGTAGCGAATTTTCTTTAAAATATTTTCAATAGCAAATGTCTTTCTTTGATAAAAGCAGGCATCAAACTTTGTTGCCTATATAGTAGAAACAATGTACCATATTTCATCAAAATAACTTTATTGCATTGGCATCAATCTGATTACTGGTATAGCCTATGTATAGAAACAATGTACTATATTTTATCAAAATTACTTATGGTTTGAAAATATACAAAAATTTTCCGAAAATAAACTTAAATGTTGGTTTCCTAACCAACAAAGCTTACGTTAATAGCAAATTGAGTTAGTGAGGTTTGAAGGCTTTCATAAAAATTCGGTAAATGTGCAGATTAGCTCCCGAATGCTTTTCACAAAATTGTTTTCAGAAACATTATTAGAACCCCACCTGGATGCACAAACCACAAGAAAAATTTCTTGTTCACACCCCCCCAAGGAAGTTACGGGACTGGGAGTGAATAGGGGTGCTGGGCGGGGTAGGTAGTAAAAAGGAAATATGAGCAGAAAATGCGAAGAAAACTGCTTGAAAGCTGTCTGTTTGAAGCCATATCCCCATTAAATCCTGCCTACCCCGCACAGCACCCCTATTCGCCCCAGGTCACGTAACTTCCTTGGGGGGTATGAACAAGAAGTTTTTCTTGTGGTTTATGCAACAAGGGTGGTTACATGCACACGAGGGGGGAAGGAAAATACCTACGACGAAGCAGGACCCCCTCCCCGGTTCGACTTGAGGCAGAGGTGGGGGGTTGGAGGTGGCTCCTTCGTCATGGAAATTTTCCTTCCCCACTCGGGTGCATACAACCACCCTCGCTGCATAAACCACAAGAAAAATGTCGTGTTCATACCTGCCAAGGAAGTTACGCCACCTGGGGGGATAGGGGTGCTGTGCGGGGTAGGCAGGGTTTAAGGGGGATATGGCTTCAAGATGTGAAAAAGACAGCTTTCAAGCCCGTTTTATTCGCATTTTCTGCTCATATTTCCTTTTTACTACCTACCTCGCCCAGCACCTCTACTCACTCCTGGTCCGTATATTTTATTAGTCATTTGCATTATATATATATATATATATATATATATATATATATATATATATATATATATATATATATATATATATATATATATATTAGAGATGTGCGAAGCTTCAAAATTCTGAACTGAACCCGAACCGAACCTTCGGTTAGAAAATATGTTCGCACAAGCGATGTTGAAGTAGTTGGAAGTTCGAAATATGTAATTCTTCAAAATAGTTCGAAGTTTGTTGCTCAAAAATACTTCGAAATTTCACTTTACAGACATTGAATGTTGCCAAAGGTAGCGAAGTTGCGGCCTCTTTAACTCGGTAGCGGTGTTTTAAACTCTCATTGAGTCGATAGCGTAATTTCAGAAGATTTCACTCATGCATATTTTTGACAGTAGATGGGACATATTGAGACACAACGAAGCCATTTAGCAATCACAGATTTATTTTTGTTTTGTATATCCTAGCCTCCCCAACATCTATTTCCGTAACAACATTATGATGGCGGTGTTCGAAGGCGATCGGTAACGTAAATTTTCAGAATTTGAGGATAATTGTAGATTGTCTTTGGAAACACTGGTTTCAACATGCTTTATTTCACAATGAGCTAAAACAGTTAAATATTCACAACCAGGAGACAGTTCAAATTTTAAGTGGTTATTTTATACCTATCATGCTCACGTTTGAACTCTCTCAATCTGTTTGCTAAAACTGCCTAGCCAATACCAAACAGCAACATATTTATAATTGAATTATAAAAAAGTTTAAAATATTTTTTGTTTTTGTTTTTAATTTAACGTTGACCCATCTCCACAATGATCAGCACCGGAAGGCATTTTCACCCAATCAACCTGCAAATTTGTCGAACCCTTCTTTTTTGTAAATGTTACAATATTCCTAAATTTTGTATTTAAGGAAATGATATATGAACACTGAAAAATTTTGGGTAGTTCGATGTTCGATTTTGAATTTATAAGAAGTTCGAAATTCTTCGAAATTTTAAACAACTGAAGGGAGCTACAGAACATGCCCAATATGCACAAGGTCTTAGAGTATCCATCTTGAGGATTACCCCAAAGTGGCTTATATAATAGTTAACCATTTGATCAAAAGCTTGTTTACATTAATATTTAGCAAAACATTTGCAGGGTGGTTAAACTTTTTATTTTTTATCAACTATAAAGCTTTTTTAGTATTGATGCATGTAAGTACCTATCACATTTACAGATCCGTCACCTTTTTACTACAGTAATTATGGGCGAACGTTAAGTAGACGCATCCCGTGAAACCAGAGAGAATTCACGTCGCTCGCCTGGCGTGCGGCGTTGCCGGCTTGTGCTTTCTACCCTAAACAAGGAAAATAAAATATAAATAAATAGGTCATGTAGAGTGATAATAAATTAAACAAAGCCAATTTATATAATCTATTGTTATGAAAATGAATGAAGTTAACAGACGGTGACTATTTAATTAATCCTACTGGCATGAAAATGACTTAAATGTGTCAACTTAACAGACATGCTATATTATGGATGCATTGTGCACTTATAAATTGATCGCTCCCAAACCAGTAAACAGAAAATTATAAAACTTTGTCAGGTTAATAAAAAGGCCGCGCTCTATGTACGTAAATTAAGAAAAAAAATGTAGCGCAACCGGTTATACCGAAAGTTGACGGTAACTTAATTTTTTTAAATGGCAGTGATACGTTTTTTTGCTATTTTCGAAAAGATGAGGCGATTCTACACCAGACTCTAGTATCATATGCTCCCTATACTGCGACACCTTGCCAAAAATGATGGGAGGTGTCTTCTTAACAAGCTGTCTATATGGTGCATTTAAACATTTATTGTGTCGAAACGAGTAAACAGAAAATTATAAAACTTTCTCAGGTTAATAAAAAAGGCCGCGCTCTATGTATGTAAATTAAGAAAAAAAATGTAGCGCAACCGGTTATACCGAAAGTTGACGGTAACTTAATTTTTTCAAATGGAAGTGATACGTTTTTTTGCTATTTTCGAAAAGATGAGGCGATTCTACACCAGACTCTAGTATCATATGCTCCCTATACTGCGACACCTTGCCAAAAATGATGGGAGGTGTCTTCTTAACAAGCTGTCTATATGGTGCATTTAAACATTTATTGTGTCGAAACGAGTAAATGAAAAATTATAAAACTTTGTCAGGTTAATAAAAAGGCCGCGCTCTATGTACGTAAATAAAGAAAAAAAATGTAGCGCAACCGGTTATACCGAAAGTTGACGGTAACTTAATTTTTTTAAATGGCAGTGATACGTTTTTTTGCTATTTTCGAAAAGATGAGGCGATTCTACACCAGACTCTAGTATCATATGCTCCCTATACTGCGACACCTTGCCAAAAATGATGGGAGGTGTCTTCTTAACAAGCTGTCTATATGGTGCATTTAAACATTTATTGTGTCGAAACGAGTAAATGAAAAATTATAAAACTTTGTCAGGTTAATAAAAAGGCCGCGCTCTATGTACGTAAATAAAGAAAAAAAATGTAGCGCAACCGGTTATACCGAAAGTTGACGGTAAATTATTTTTTTTAAATGGCAGTGATACATTTTTTTGCTATTTTCGAAAAGATGAGGCGATTCTACACCAGACTCTAGTATCATATGCCCACTATTCTGCTAAACCTTGCCAAAAATGATGGGAGGTGTCTACTTAACAAGCTGTCTATATGGTGCATATAAACATTTATTGTGTCGAAACGAGTGAATAGAAAATTATAAAACTTTGTCAGGTTAATGAAAAGGCCGCGCTCTATGTATGTAAATTAAGAAAAAAAATGTAGCGCAACCGGTTATACCGAAAGTTGACGGTAACTTAATTTTTTTAAATGGCAGTTATACATTTTTTTGCTATTTTCGAAAAGATGAGGCGATTCTACACCAGACTTTAGTAACACGTGCTCCCTATACTGCGACACCTTGCCAAAAATGATGGGAGGTGTCTACTTAACAAGCTGTCTATATGGTGCATATAAACATTTATTGTGGCGAAACGAGTAAACAGAAAATTATAAAACTTTGTCAGGTTAATAAAAAGGCCGCGCTTTATGTACGTAAATTAAGAAAAGAAATGTAGCGCAACCGGTTATACCGAAAGTTGACGGTAACTTAATTTTTTTAAAGGGCAGTGATACGTTTTTTTGCTATTTTCGAAAAGATGAGGCGATTCTACACCAGACTCATGTATCATATGCCCACTATTCTGCTAAACCTTGCCAAAAATGATGGGAGGTGTCAACTTAACAAGCTGTCTATATGGTGCATATAAACATTTATTGTGTCGAAACGAGTAAATAGAAAATTATAAAACTTTGTCAGGTTAATAAAAAGGCCGCGCTCTATGTATGTAAATTAAAATAAGTACACTTGGAGAACACCCAAATCACCACAACACATATTTCAGAGACATTACGATCGTTTCGTTGACCAAGTCAACATCTTCAGAGGAAGAAAAATTCTAGAATTTTTCTTCCTCTGAAGATGTTGACTTGGTCAACGAAACGATCGTTAGGTCTCTGAAATATGTGTTGTGGTGATTTGGGTGTTCTCCAAGTGTACTTATTAGTGCTCATCGCAGGTTCCAGTTTTCACATAGTGTTATGTAAATTAAGAAAAAAAAATGTAGCGCAACCGGTTATACCGAAAGTTGACGGTAACTTAATTTTTTTAAATGGCAGTTATACATTTTTTTGCTATTTTCGAAAAGATGAGGCGATTCTACACCAGACTCTAGTATCACGTGCTCCCTATACTGCGACACCTTGCCAAAAATGATGGGAGGTGTCTTCTTAACAAGCTGTCTATATGGTGCATTTAAACATTTATTGTGTCGAAACGAGTAAACAGAAAATTATAAAACTTTCTCAGGTTAATAAAAAAGGCCGCGCTCTATGTATGTAAATTAAGAAAAAAAATGTAGCGCAACCGGTTATACCGAAAGTTGACGGTAACTTAATTTTTTTAAATGGCAGTGATACGTTTTTTTGCTATTTTCGAAAAGATGAGGCGATTCTACACCAGACTCTAGTATCATATGCTCCCTATACTGCGACACCTTGCCAAAAATGATGGGAGGTGTCTACTTAACAAGCTGTCTATATGGTGCATATAAACATTTATTGTGGCGAAACGAGTAAATGAAAAATTATAAAACTTTGTCAGGTTAATGAAAAGGCCGCGCTCTATGTATGTAAATTAAGAAAAAAATGTAGCGCAACCGGTTATACCGAAAGTTGACGGTAACTTAATTTTTTTAAATGGCAGTTATACATTTTTTTGCTATTTTCGAAAAGATGAGGCGATTCTACACAAGACTCTAGTAACACGTGCTCCCTATTCTGCGACACCTTGCCAAAAATGATGGGAGGTGTCTTCTTAACAAGCTGTCTATATGGTGCATTTAAACATTTATTGTGTCGAAACGAGTAAACAGAAAATTATAAAACTTTCTCAGGTTAATAAAAAAGGCCGCGCTCTATGTATGTAAATTAAGAAAAAAATGTAGCGCAACCGGTTATACCGAAAGTTGACGGTAACTTAATTTTTTTAAATGGCAGTTATACATTTTTTTGCTATTTTCGAAAAGATGAGGCGATTCTACACCAGACTCTAGTATCACGTGCTCCCTATACTGCGACATCTTGCCAAAAATGATGGGAGGTGTCTTCTTAGCAAGCTGTCTATATGGTGCATTTAAACATTTATTGTGTCGAAACGAGTAAACAGAAAATTATAAAACTTTGTCAGGTTAATAAAAAGGCCGCGCTCTATGTATGTAAATTAAGAAAAAAAATGTAGCGCAACCGGTTATACCGAAAGTTGACGGTAACTTAATTTTTTTAAATGGCAGTGATACGTTTTTTTGCTATTTTCGAAAAGATGAGGCGATTCTACACAAGACTCTAGTATCACGTGCTCCCTATACTGCGACACTTTGCCAAAAATGATGGGAGGTGTCTTCTTAACAAGCTGTCTATATGGTGCATTTAAACATTTATTGTGTCGAAACGAGTAAACAGAAAATTATAAAACTTTCTCAGGTTAATAAAAAAGGCCGCGCTCTATGTATGTAAATTAAGAAAAAAAAATGTAGCGCAACCGGTTATACCGAAAGTTGACGGTAACTTAATTTTTTTAAATGGCAGTGATACGTTTTTTTGCTATTTTCGAAAAGATGAGGCGATTCTACACCAGACTCTAGTATCATATGCTCCCTATACTGCGACACCTTGCCAAAAATGATGGGAGGTGTCTACTTAACAAGCTGTCTATATGGTGCATATAAACATTTATTGTGGCGAAACGAGTAAATGAAAAATTATAAAACTTTGTCAGGTTAATGAAAAGGCCGCACTCTATGTATGTAAATTAAGAAAAAAATGGAGCGCAACCGGTTATACCGAAAGTTGACGGTAACTTAATTTTTTTAAATAGCAGTTATACATTTTTTTGCTATTTTCGAAAAGATGAGGCGATTCTACACAAGACTCTAGTATCACGTGCTCCCTATACTGCGACACCTTGCCAAAAATGATGGGAGGTGTCTTCTTAACAAGCTGTCTATATGGTGCATTTAAACATTTATTGTGTCGAAACGAGTAAACAGAAAATTATAAAACTTTCTCAGGTTAATAAAAAAGGCCGCGCTCTATGTATGTAAATTAAGAAAAAAAATGTAGCGCAACCGGTTCTACCGAAAGTTGACGGTAACTTAATTTTTTTTAATGGCAGTGATACGTTTTTTTGCTATTTTCGAAAAGATGAGGCGATTCTACACCAGACTCTAGTATCATATGCCCACTATTCTGCTAAACCTTGCCAAAAATGATGGGAGGTGTCTACTTAACAAGCTGTCTATATGGTGCATATAAACATTTATTGTGGCGAAACGAGTAAACAGAAAATTATAAAACATTGTCAGGTTAATAAAAAGGCCGCGCTCTATGTACGTAAATTAAGAAAAAAAATGTAGCGCAACCGGTTATACCGAAAGTTGACGGTAACTTAATTTTTTTAAATGGCAGTGATACGTTTTTTTGCTATTTTCGAAAAGATGAGGCGATTCTACACCAGACTCTAGTATCATATGCTCCCTATACTGCGACACCTTGCCAAAAATGATGGGAGGTGTCTACTTAACAAGCTGTCTATATGGTGCATATAAACATTTATTGTGGCGAAACGAGTAAATGAAAAATTATAAAACTTTGTCAGGTTAATGAAAAGGCCGCGCTCTATGTATGTAAATTAAGAAAAAAATGTAGCGCAACCGGTTATACCGAAAGTTGACGGTAACTTAATTTTTTTAAATGGCAGTTATACATTTTTTTGCTATTTTCGAAAAGATGAGGCGATTCTACACAAGACTCTAGTATCACGTGCTCCCTATACTGCGACACCTTGCCAAAAATGATGGGAGGTGTCTTCTTAACAAGCTGTCTATATGGTGCATTTAAACATTTATTGTGTCGAAACGAGTTAACAGAAAATTATAAAACTTTCTCAGGTTAATAAAAAAGGCCGCGCTCTATGTATGTAAATTAAGAAAAAAAAATGTAGCGCAACCGGTTATACCGAAAGTTGACGGTAACTTAATTTTTTTAAATGGCAGTGATACATTTTTTTGCTATTTCCGAATAGATCAGGCGATTCTACACCAGACTCTAGTATCATATGCTCCCTATACTGCGACACCTTGCCAAAAATGATGGGAGGTGTCTTCTTAACAAGCTGCCTACATGGCGCATTTAAACATTTATTGTGTCGAAAGTAGTGAATCGAAAATTATAAAACTTTGTCAGGTTAAGAAAAAAGGCCGCGCTCTATGTTCGTAAATTAAGAAAAAAAATGTAGCGCAACCGGTTATACCGAAAGTTGACGGTAGCTTTTTTTTCAAATGGCAGTGATAGGTTTTTTTGCTATTTTCGAATAGATGAGGCGATTCTACACCAGACTCTAGTGTCATATGCTCCCTATTCTCAAAAAATTTAACAAAAAGCGAAGGGACGCAATAATAAACGGAAACACACACAGAACTACTAATATTTACTATATTAATGCTGACCGACATTCATTAGCAATAAAAGAAAATACTTATATTGTTCTGCCTAACGAAACGGGGATATTGCAAGTCCAAAGAAAATAAAACCGCCAGTCGGCGTTTTTTATTGGTTCATTAAG
>OZ023262.1:61562185-61632185 GCA_964006375.1 Tillus elongatus | reverse complement strand
ATACATTTAAGGAATTATATGTGAAAATACCATATTATGTGTCACTTTTTCGAATAAATTGCAATTCATAATAATTGAACTCTATTGGTTTTAAATAAATAAAAAACGGTACACATGTTGGTCATCACAGTAAACAAGTTATACAGGAATGTCTATTGCACATTACATTTATGGAATTATATGTAAAAATACCGTAGTATGTGTTACTTTTTGGAATAAATAGCATTTCACATTAGTTGAACTCTGTTGGTTTTAAATAAATAAAAAATGATACACATGTTGGTCATCACAGTGAACAAGTCATACAGAAATGCCTATTGTACATCACATTTAAGGAATTATAAGTGAAAATACCATATTATGTGTTACTTTTTGGAATAAATAGCAATTAACAATAATTGAACTCTATATGTTTTAAAAAATACATCAATTGCGTACCACAAGAGGTGAAGCAAGAACACAATACCAAAATATTTTGAGTCGTAACGTTAAATGTATTAAATATTAGAGGGGGACATGAATTACTTTTAGCGCAAAAAGTTACAGTAGGTACGATACCCATTACTTGGAAAACTATATTTTTTCCTTAAAAGGGGATATTCGGGGATCCATACTCAGGTTAGGGTATGTAAGTTTAATTAATTATTTTTTGGGCAGGTACTCTCCAATATGTAAATAATTACCTTAGCTAATTGTGTTAGATAGCCTAATTCAACAAGTTTATGTAAGAAAATGTAACATTCCTTCACTAAAACTGTCGTATGTTTGAAAAGATATGTAAGTACATTTATGTACACAATTTGTCTTTATAAAGACTATTTCATAGGAAACTGTAGAGCTTGTAGCCTTATATAAGGTTAACTTATATTGACATATCTTTTTTCTTGATTGAGTTAAAGAGTGCATCAGACAGAAAATTTTTAATGACAAATTTATTAAATTGAATTAACGTGACCAGGAAAATAATCATTAAGAGATATCTGGGAGTAATTCCGCTGTTCTTTTCAGTGACTATTTCTTTTTTTGAATTAATACTATAGAATAATGTATTTGTATCCACCTGAAACGCTCGCTGTGACGTAATACTGTCGACTGGGTACCAACACATACGCGCACGGTCGTATCTTGCTAGTTGTATATCGTGGACGAGATAATATTGGCTGTTGCTGTGTCTTTAATTCTCAGTATGACTTTATTACGTAATTTATTTTCTAACTCTGATGCCTTACTTCTGAGAAACGTATCGGCTTGATTTATGTTAATGTTCACATGAAAAATAAAAATCGCAAAAGCCACCTAATAAGATGTTTTAATCGTGTTTTTTTCACAACCATCTCCTTTCCTCTCTCCACCAACTTCAAATAGTAATTATTATATTTTATTTAATTACTTCAAATTTGCAAAAAAAAACGTATAGTGCTTAAGTCCTGAAGAATTGTAAATATTAATTCATTACCTGAAGGTTATCGTGTTGATCGAATTGTTCTAACAGAGAAGCGCGTGCACGCACGCACAAACACACAAATCAATATTCGCGCGCGCACACACATAGCACGCACACATATATTACATTAAGAAATGTTAATATTTTTTTTAATACCATACACCATAAACTTACATAAAATTACTGTCAAGGCATCAGAGATAGGGTCTATTTGAAATTAAATTTCTGTAAATATGTTAGTAAATGACGCTTACAGCTGAAACTTAATGGTTTCTGGAACACTTTTCTTGCTACACTTTCTGTGCATAACCCGTCTTTCTTTAAGGTTTTGCCTAAATGCTGTCAATTTTGAGGTTCTACATTGAGATTTGGCGTTTTGAGAGAAACCGGCAACTTTTTTAATTCCTACAACTGTTTTGTGTTTTAACTTGCACACATACATTTTGTTACATGGCTCACTCTTTGTAATGCAAAGACGCTTACCAAATTTGGTCCCCCTGATTTTGTTATTTCGGGAGATAAAAAAACCTGAAGAAAACATAATTTTTCGGGATAACTTGAGTCATTTTGTTGCATAACGAACTTATCAAAGCCACTGAAACTGGAGGTAGTTCTCATATTTTACCAAGGTCAGCCCATTTATTTTTGTTTGTTTTCGGTGTCTAGGGGGCCTACTTCGCGTTCATTTGAAGAAATTTGGAAAAGAAAATTCACTAAAAAATTAACCGATTTCACTGAAACTTTGCACGTGTCTTTTGTTTGTTAATAGCTTAAAAAAAGTTAATTAGCCACGCCAATCGGACCAGGGTTTCCGAAAAAAGAAATGTCTTTAAATACTGTTTGTGAATTTTAACATAAGAAGGTTGCCTGAATTCAGTGAAAAGCCTTAATTCTGGATTTGGGTTATCCAAGTGTACTTAAAATTTTTTATGACCGAACACGCCTTATATTATGGCATTTCCGCATTTCCCTTTGAAATATAAAGCATGTTTGTAAGAAAAGAAATTCTGGACGTGGTAAGTGCGTTATGGTAGCGACATTTCATTAAATGCTTCAAATTCGAATAGTTTAATTTTGTATGAGGTTCGTTGGCATGAGAACCAGTTTCTTCTGGAACATTTTAAGTTTCTTTTCGCACATTTTTTTGCTGTGTCCGGACTTTCTTAATTTCATAAATCAATACTTATTGTACAGCCAGTGTTAAGGTTACATTGAAACAGATGGAGTTTCTATAGGGAAATAAAAGATACGTTAAAAATCTATTTTATTGTCTTATGATTCATTTCCACTGAAGAGCTGACTTTAAATTATACTTAGTCTTCTTCTTGGACGATGCCAAAAGGTGAAACCTGTGCCCAGGAATATAAAAACTTTATCACTATTTTATGTCATACACATAAACTGCTTTGGGTATTAAACAATGTACGAAAGCGACATTCGAATATGTGTAATTATGCACTAAACATATTGATGGCAACTAACGATTTGAACTGACAAAAAATGCATGATAATTATTTATAGTGAGTAGGTAACAATCCTAGAAATAACAATATTATTAGGGTAATTTTAAAGTGGTGTTTTAACACAACACATAATACTTTGACGTTAAAAATGTGTAGCCTCAATTTACGTTTTAGTTTACGCAGCCGCCGGCGGTATTCTTGCTCAACAGAGGAAAAACCGCCGTCGGTCACTGTTTGTATATTTACTCATATGCAGCCGAAATAATAAAATAAATAACATTTTCGGCGGCTCTTTACTTAATGAACCAATAAAAACGCCGACAGGCGGTTTTATTTTCTTTGGATTTGCAATATCCCCGTTTCGTCAGGCAGAACAATATAAGTATTTTCTTTTATTGCTAATGAATGTCGGTCAGCATTAATATAGTAAATATTAGTAGTTCTGTGTGTGTTTCCGTTTATTATTGCGTCCCTTCGCTTTGTTAAATTTTTTGAGAATAGGGAGCATATGACACTAGAGTCTGGTGTAGAATCGCCCCATCTATTCGAAAATAGCAAAAAAAACGTATCACTGCCATTTAAAAAAATTAAGTTACCGTCAACTTTCGGTATAACCGGTTGCGCACATAGAGCGCGGCCTTCTTTATTAACCTGACAAAGTTCTATAATTTTCTGTTTACTCGTTTCGACACAATAAATGTTTATATGCACCATATAGACAGCTTGTTAAGTAGACACCTCCCATCATTTTTGGCAAGGTTTAGCAGAATAGTGGGCATATGATACTAGAGTCTGGTGTAGAATCGCCTCATCTTTTCGAAAATAGCAAAAAAACGTATCACTGCCCTTTAAAAAAATTAAGTTACCGTCAACTTTCGGTATAACCGGTTGCGCTACATTTTTTTTCTTAATTTACGTACATAGAGCGCGGCCTTTTTATTAACCTCACAAAGTTTTATAATTTTCTGTTTACTCGTTTCGACACAATAAATGTTTAAATGCACCATATAGACAGCTTGTTAAGAAGACACCTCCCATCATTTTTGGCAAGGTTTTGCAGAATAGTGGGCATATGATACTAGAGTCTGGTGTAGAATCGCCTCATCTTTTCGAAAATAGCAAAAAAATGTATAACTGCCATTTAAAAAAATTAAGTTACCGTCAACTTTCGGTATAACCGGTTGCGCTACATTTTTTTTCTTAATTTACATACATAGAGCGCGGCCTTTTCATTAACCTGACAAAGTTTTATAATTTTCTATTCACTCGTTTCGACACAATAAATGTTTATATGCACCATATAGACAGCTTGTTAAGTAGACACCTCCCATCATTTTTGGCAAGGTTTAGCAGAATAGTGGGCATATGATACTAGAGTCTGGTGTAGAATCGCCTCATCTTTTCGAAAATAGCAAAAAAATGTATCACTGCCATTAAAAAAAAATAATTTACCGCCAACTTTTGGTATAACCGGTTGCGCTACATTTTTTTTCTTAATTTACGTACATAGAGCGCGGCCTTTTTATTAACCTGACAAAGTTTTATAATTTTCTATTCACTCGTTTCGACATAATAAATGTTTATATGCACCATATAGACAGCTTGTTAAGTAGACACCTCCCATCATTTTTGGCAAGGCTTAGCAGAATAGTGGGCATATGATACTAGAGTCTGGTGTAGAATCGCCTCATCTTTTCGAAAATAGCAAAAAAACGTATCACTGCCCTTTAAAAAAATTAAGTTACCGTCAACTTTCGGTATAACCGGTTGCGCTACATTTTTTTTTAATTTACGTACATAGAGCGCGGCCTTTTTATTAACCTGACAAAGCTTTATAATTTTCTGTTTACTCGTTTCGCCACAATAAATGTTTATATGCACCATATAGACAGCTTGTTAAGTAGACACCTCCCATCATTTTTGGCAAGGTTTAGCAGAATAGTGGGCATATGATACTAGAGTCTGGTGTAGAATCGTCTCATCTTTTCGAAAATAGCAAAAAAACGTATCACTGCAATTAAAAAAAATTAAGTTACCGTCAACTTTCGGTAGAACCGGTTGCGCTACATTTTTTTTCTTAATTTACGTACATAGAGCGCGGCCTTTTTATTAACCTGACAAAGTTTTATAATTTTCTATTTACTCGTTTCGACACAATAAATGTTTATATGCACCATATAGACAGCTTGTTAAGTTGACACCTCCCATCATTTTTGGCAAGGTTTAGCAGAATAGTGGGCATATGATACATGAGTCTGGTGTAGAATCGCCTCATCTTTTCGAAAATAGCAAAAAAACGTATCACTGCCCTTTAAAAAAATTAAGTTACCGTCAACTTTCGGTATAACCGGTTGCGCTACATTTCTTTTCTTAATTTACGTACATAAAGCGCGGCCTTTTTATTAACCTGACAAAGTTTTATAATTTTCTGTTTACTCGTTTCGCCACAATAAATGTTTATATGCACCATATAGACAGCTTGTTAAGTAGACACCTCCCATCATTTTTGGCAAGGTGTCGCAGTATAGGGAGCACGTGTTACTAAAGTCTGGTGTAGAATCGCCTCATCTTTTCGAAAATAGCAAAAAAATGTATAACTGCCATTTAAAAAAATTAAGTTACCGTCAACTTTCGGTATAACCGGTTGCGCTACATTTTTTTTCTTAATTTACATACATAGAGCGCGGCCTTTTCATTAACCTGACAAAGTTTTATAATTTTCTATTCACTCGTTTCGACACAATAAATGTTTATATGCACCATATAGACAGCTTGTTAAGTAGACACCTCCCATCATTTTTGGCAAGGTTTAGCAGAATAGTGGGCATATGATACTAGAGTCTGGTGTAGAATCGCCTCATCTTTTCGAAAATAGCAAAAAAATGTATCACTGCCATTTAAAAAAAATAATTTACCGCCAACTTTTGGTATAACCGGTTGCGCTACATTTTTTTTCTTAATTTACGTACATAGAGCGCGGCCTTTTTATTAACCTCACAAAGTTTTATAATTTTCTGTTTACTCGTTTCGACACAATAAATGTTTAAATGCGCCATATAGACAGCTTGTTAAGAAGACACCTCCCATCATTTTTGGCAAGGTTTTGCAGAATAGTGGGCATATGATACTTGAGTCTGGTGTAGAATCGCCTGATCTATTCGGAAATAGCAAAAAAACGTATCACTGCAATTAAAAAAAATTAAGTTACCGTCAACTTTCGGTAGAACCGGTTGCGCTACATTTTTTTTCTTAATTTACGTACATAGAGCGCGGCCTTTTTATTAACCTGACAAAGTTTTATAATTTTCTATTTACTCGTTTCGACACAATAAATGTTTATATGCACCATATAGACAGCTTGTTAAGTTGACACCTCCCATCATTTTTGGCAAGGTTTAGCAGAATAGTGGGCATATGATACATGAGTCTGGTGTAGAATCGCCTCATCTTTTCGAAAATAGCAAAAAAACGTATCACTGCCCTTTAAAAAAATTAAGTTACCGTCAACTTTCGGTATAACCGGTTGCGCTACATTTCTTTTCTTAATTTACGTACATAAAGCGCGGCCTTTTTATTAACCTGACAAAGTTTTATAATTTTCTGTTTACTCGTTTCGCCACAATAAATGTTTATATGCACCATATAGACAGCTTGTTAAGTAGACACCTCCCATCATTTTTGGCAAGGTGTCGCAGTATAGGGAGCACGTGTTACTAAAGTCTGGTGTAGAATCGCCTCATCTTTTCGAAAATAGCAAAAAAATGTATAACTGCCATTTAAAAAAATTAAGTTACCGTCAACTTTCGGTATAACCGGTTGCGCTACATTTTTTTTCTTAATTTACATACATAGAGCGCGGCCTTTTCATTAACCTGACAAAGTTTTATAATTTTCTATTCACTCGTTTCGACACAATAAATGTTTATATGCACCATATAGACAGCTTGTTAAGTAGACACCTCCCATCATTTTTGGCAAGGTTTAGCAGAATAGTGTGCATATGATACTAGAGTCTGGTGTAGAATCGCCTCATCTTTTCGAAAATAGCAAAAAAATGTATCACTGCCATTTAAAAAAAATAATTTACCGCCAACTTTTGATATAACCGGTTGCGCTACATTTTTTTTCTTAATTTACGTACATAGAGCGCGGCCTTTTTATTAACCTCACAAAGTTTTATAATTTTCTGTTTACTCGTTTCGACACAATAAATGTTTAAATGCGCCATATAGACAGCTTGTTAAGAAGACACCTCCCATCATTTTTGGCAAGGTTTTGCAGAATAGTGGGCATATGATACTTGAGTCTGGTGTAGAATCGCCTGATCTATTCGGAAATAGCAAAAAAACGTATCACTGCCATTTAAAAAAATTAAGTTACCGTCAACTTTCGGTATAACCGGTTGCGCTACATTTTTTTTCTTTATTTACGTACATAGAGCGCGGCCTTTTTATTAACCTGACAAAGTTTTATAATTTTTCATTTACTCGTTTCGACACAATAAATGTTTAAATGCACCATATAGACAGCTTGTTAAGAAGACACCTCCCATCATTTTTGGCAAGGTGTCGCAGTATAGGGAGCATATGATACTAGAGTCTGGTGTAGAATCGCCTCATCTTTTCGAAAATAGCAAAAAAACGTATCACTGCCATTTAAAAAAATTAAGTTACCGTCAACTTTCGGTATAACCGGTTGCGCTACATTTTTTTTCTTTATTTACGTACATAGAGCGCGGCCTTTTTATTAACCTGACAAAGTTTTATAATTTTTCATTTACTCGTTTCGACACAATAAATGTTTAAATGCACCATATAGACAGCTTGTTAAGAAGACACCTCCCATCATTTTTGGCAAGGTGTCGCAGTATAGGGAGCATATGATACTAGAGTCTGGTGTAGAATCGCCTCATCTTTTCGAAAATAGCAAAAAAACGTATCACTTCCATTTGAAAAAATTAAGTTACCGTCAACTTTCGGTATAACCGGTTGCGCTACATTTTTTTTCTTAATTTACATACATAGAGCGCGGCCTTTTTTATTAACCTGAGAAAGTTTTATAATTTTCTGTTTACTCGTTTCGACACAATAAATGTTTAAATGCACCATATAGACAGCTTGTTAAGAAGACACCTCCCATCATTTTTGGCAAGGTGTCGCAGTATAGGGAGCATATGATACTAGAGTCTGGTGTAGAATCGCCTCATCTTTTCGAAAATAGCAAAAAAACGTATCACTGCCATTTAAAAAAATTAAGTTACCGTCAACTTTCGGTATAACCGGTTGCGCTACATTTTTTTTCTTAATTTACGTACATAGAGCGCGGCCTTTTTATTAACCTGACAAAGTTTTATAATTTTCTGTTTACTGGTTTGGGAGCGATCAATTTATAAGTGCACAATGCATCCATAATATAGCATGTCTGTTAAGTTGACACATTTAAGTCATTTTCATGCCAGTAGGATTAATTAAATAGTCACCGTCTGTTAACTTCATTCATTTTCATAACAATAGATTATATAAATTGGCTTTGTTTAATTTATTATCACTCTACATGACCTATTTATTTATATTTTATTTTCCTTGTTTGAGGGTAGAAAGCACAAGCCGGCAACGCCGCACGCCAGGCGAGCGACGTGAATTCTCTCTGGTTTCACGGGATGCGTCTACTTAACGTTCGCCGTAATTATGTAACTAGTAATTTTTTTACTCACATATACTCCCAGTTATAGAAACTATAAGGTTAATATAATCATTCCCCTTAAGATTTTAATTCTACCTGGTTTGACGGAAGGCGTCTACTTATCGTTCGCCCAATTTGTGTCAATGACTCGAAACTTGTTGTATCTTGTCATCTTGTATCTTGATAATTTGATATCTTCATATTTTGATAACGACACTTTTTATTCGCTTTGTGATCCTTTTTCATTTTCAGATTGTCGATTGCCATAAAAATAAAAACTAAATAGATATAGATGCCAGATACACCTTTGACTATATATCAGAGAATAGACTGGGCACACAGCCGAATTGTTTGAAGCCAACATTCAAGGTACTCTATGTTTACATCGGTCCTCTGCTCTGATTCATCCTTAAATCGCCGAATATGTTTACAAGTTGAGAATGATAAATTTATTATTTTTCTGTTACTTAAGACATTACACTTACATTAGGGCTTATTTGTGAATGTAAATATTTGCTAACGTTATATTACTTGGTTTCTCACTTCTTTATGTAAATATAACCAGAAAACTAAATTTAAAATCTTTATCTTGCTGCATGTGAAGTATCTAGATTTGTATTAATCGACAGTTGTGGCTTGTATTTGTCTATGAATAGTATGCAAGTATACTGAGAATTTATTTTTGTGTTACCTTAATTTGCAATAAAGGTTTTAGGTTTTGTTTTTGCAAAATGATGAAAAAGTATATTGCATGTAGAAGATTACCTGGGGATGTGGCAACGATGTCTCTTTTTCAATGCGCAATAAACAAACGATCGTTCTTGGACGACAACTTTACTTCGGACTAGTTCGTTTACCTTGACGCGATATAAATATACGGGATCTAGTTTTTTTTTATGTTAGAATTTTTCTTCCTCTGAAGATGTTGACTTTGTCAACGAAACGATCGTAAGGTCTCTGAAATATGTGTTGTGGTGATTTGGGTGTTCTCCAAGTGTATTTATTATGGGTAAGGACATTGCTGTTTGCGATTTTCAGTGGCGGCACGTCAGTTTGGCACTATTTTTAGGTTTCCATCTACTAAAGAAAGAAGTTAAACATGGTGCGCTGCCTTAAATATAAAATCGGATACGCTGCCGAAATATTCTTATTTATGTTCACAGCATTTTAACAAAGACTTTTATTATTTACCCAAGTGGAAGAAGGGTATTAAAAACGCAGCGTCTCCATCAGTTTTAAGTTCTCCAGTGCCTTCTACTTCTGGCATGTATAAGCTCTTGCTCATGCGGAAAGAAGGTGAAGAATTCTTCTTAGCTTCCTATTTTGTAAACCTTTATTATTGTTAAAATTAATAAATTACCCGATAAAAATTGCAGTCATAGTTTTGAAGAAAATAGAGATAAATCATCGTTGTCATCAACTCTCACTGCCTTGGAACTATCACTTTTCAACAGATGCCGCACTTGGCAGTCCTTCTGAATTAACACTAAAAGCTAACATTACTCCAGGTTAAAAGTAAGTTAATATGCCTGGACTTAGAATTGAGGGGAAATACTAGAAATCATAAAAAAAATTATACTCCGTTCACTGAAAACTTATCAAATTTCGTCCATTTTTTAGGAAAAACTTCCTTATTTTGTAGATATTTCCAGCTTATCAGGAACTCCAAAAAAATCTTTAAAAAATGGTATATTGTTAAACGAGTAATAAAAAAACAAAAGAGGAAAATAAATATATTGCGCCAACAGAAAAGACGTCTTAAGAGTTTGTCACCAAAAATCGCTGATTGAGCATTTTAAAAGTCGTATTGCTTTTACGGAAAATTCAGTAACATCCCTGAACGTCTCACTTTTGAGTGTTATTGAATTTATATCATTGCTTGTAATATTTTAGGCCTCTTTACCCATACAAATAGATCTGATTAAACAGCTTTTAAAATGTCCACACCGGAACTATTCACCAGATGTAAGGTCGTTTGCTATTACCCTAAATTTTTATTCAAACAAAGCTTATAATTACGTTCGACAAAAATTTATGGAATCTTTGCCACATCCTCGAACAATTTCTAAATTGTTCCTGGATTCTGCAAAGAAGCATTAGCGGTTTTTGATGCAAAAAGACGAGAAGCAGCTGAAAAAGGTAGCAAAATACTTTGTTAAATACCTAGTCATCGGCGAGAAGTTCATAAGACGTCAAGTTGAGTGCACAGGAAAAAAGTTTTGTGGTAACCTAGATATTGGCGTGGACATGAATAATTCAAACGAGATTCCAGTGGCTAAGGAAGTTTTGTTTTTCTTATTAGTTGCTTTAAATGGCCACTGGAAAGTTCCAGTGGGTTATTCCTTCCTGGCTGGCATTTCTCGTGAAGAAAAATCAAGCCTATTATTTAATCGGGCTTTAATTTTTATCCATCAAGCAAGAATAGTCTTTACTTCCGTAAGTTTTGATGGAGCAGCTGCAAATATAAGCAGGATTAAATGTTTGGGAGCATATTTAGATACATTTATTCAATAAGGTTTAAAGGCTTATTTGCCGCATCCTGTAACCAATGAAAATGTATAGATTTTCCTAGATGCTTGCCGCATGATGTAATTAATAAGAAATTATCCGGCAAGTTATAGATCTATAAAACACGGCAGCAGACAAATCAGGTGGTCATTTCTAGAAAAACCGGTAGAGCTGCAAGGTTTCTTTTTATTTATTTTTTTCTTAAATTTTTGTTGAAAACACTTTTTACTGAATTTTTACAGAAAAAAATCGCTTGTGAGGAGATCACAACATTACAACATTGAGACTTTCGAACATTTTATTCGAGAAATCATTTCTATAAAAATTCACTACCATAACGCACTTGCTGCGTCCAGACTTTTAGTGTTTTTTTTTTTAAATATTATTGGCTGCGGCATCTCAGGCCATTAGCACATTCTTTCCCACCATTTAATATTTTTTAACAAATTTTCCAGACAAAGTCATCTTGGCTCGCCCGGGACTCGAACCCGGGACCTCTCGTTTTGCAGGCTGGCACCTAGCCACCTGCGCCACGAGGGCGTCGACTTTTAGTTAATAGTATACTTAAATAATGTATAGGTAGTTGAACATCTTTTAAATTTTATTTTATTATTTTAATCGTATTTATGAACATTTCAATCCTAATTCTCGAGACACCTATGGTGTCGAGACCATGTAAACAAACATTTTATTCAATGTTGGTTTCAAACATTACAACGCATCGCATTGGGTGATGCCTGGTCTATCCGTAGGTAGATAGTCAAAGAGATACACGATGCACGGATTACCCGGTACCATCACTATCATAGAAAAATAAATTTACTTTATGCCAAAAGGATTAAAAGATTTGCTATATTTTATAGAAAGTACAAAATATACTAGTTTAATTCATAAGTCTCTTGCTTGAGTCCAAGACAACCGAAATTTCTCAAGCAACGGCATGTGACCGGACAGCCTTTCACGTTAGACGCTGCTAAAATTACTTTTGAATTCTAGTAGCAGCAGCTGCTTGCAAGCTCAACAAACGCTTTATTTATGCGCTTGGCTCTTGGCTTGTACTGCGTAGCTTGCCTTAGTTGTGTAGCTTTGTTTACATTTTACAGCTGACTTTAACCAACCTAGAATTATAACAAAAATGATATGAATTTATAAAAAATGATATGAATATTGTAAATAAAGATTGGACTATGATTATAAATGAAGATTTCATAACTTAAAACACCAATTTGCGTAAAATATAAAATCAGTATACCTCTAAATCATAACTTGAATATGGAGCTACTGACAGCTACTGGTGAATTCGCCCATTGATGATAAAATAAATACACTATACACTTTCGTTTGTCAACATAAAGCTAAGCTTAACCAAAAGGTGAGTTCGTCAGGCGCCAACATTTGAATAGTTATGTCAACGTATGTGTTCACTAGCCCCGCCGAGTTTCCACTGGAACTCAACTGTAATTAATTCGCCAAAGCAGAACGACAGACAAACGTAGTGCTTGAAGTCAACAGTTCGTTACTCCGTCGAAATGTATCGGTATTCAGCAGAAAAGTACTTAAACTAAGCTGTTGGCGACTGGTGAACCTGCTATTTATGAAACTCAAACTAAACTATCAAACATAAACATTTAAAACTAACAGAACATTGCTATAACCAGAGAATTAATATTTTCTGTTCTGCGTAAAGGTTCATCAGTAAATTTGTTATAATATATGCACTCTGAATTCATAATTTTCAATTTAGCTATTTTTCAATTTTTGCTTAAAATGTAATAGATTATCGTCATTTTTTGACATTATAGTCATATAACATATGCCCGAATGTAATAGATATATTACAATTGTGGTAGGAATCTCAACCCTGCCTGGTTGCAAAGTGAGAACGGTATTCTTAGCTACGTTAATAAGTCAAATCATTTTCATAATTGACGACTTCCCAGATTAGTTGGTCATGTTTCTATTTTTACCAAAGAGGTTGTATATGTAACCTCTTTGATTTTTACCAACATCTCTTTAAAGCGTATTCCTTATGTTATATATTTTGAGCGGGTACAGTCCCCCATCTAAAATTAGGCATACCTACGTTTTTAACAGTCCAAGGCCCATCGAGCTGAATTTCAAGCTGCTTGCGTGCGGTTTATATGTATTTTAATGTAACGTTGGACACAAGCATATAACAAAGTCATAGAAAATGCATATTTGCTCTCTCTATGCCGCCACTTGAACAGTTCCAGAAGAAATATTATTAACATTTTTAAATTAATTTTACTCGTACTTCTTGACCTTTTTGCACCCAGCAAAGTTAATCTTTGTCTGTAATATTTAATAGATTTTGGATAACACACGAATATTTTCAACTTTTGTGCTATCTTCTTCATTAAATGCTTCTAACTTCTTTTTATTTCAACCTAAAGATCTAAATTTTAGTATATGATGTACTTTAAATAATAGAAACCTAAGTACAAAATCTGGTAGCCACAGCCTTGTTATTTTCGGATATACAATTTTTTTTCGAAAAAAAACCTACAATTTTCCCGGAAAAACTAGTCTGATTTTCCTGGCTAACGAACTTATCCAAGCCACTTGCAAAGGAAGGTACTCTATGTATATATATATATATATATATATATATATATATATATATATATATATATATATATATATATATATATATATATATATATATATATATATATAAACATATAAAAATTGAAACTGACATGTGTTCTAGGGGGCCTAGTTCGCGTTAATTTGAAGAAATTTTTTCAAATTTCAAAAGTTGCGATCTCGTCAATAGTGATTTTTTTAAAAGAAAATTCACTAATAGCAAATTGAGCTATTCAAATTTGAAGCATTTAATGAAAATTTGCTACCATAACGCTCTTGCTGCGTCCAGAATTTTTTTAACATAAGCCGTGTTCGACTAAAAAAAAAATTGCATCACCGACGACTTATGGGTCATCCTGTGATTGTAGAAATTTGTTTTTAAGATGTAGCTTAAGACACCCTATAATTAGGTAATGTATACAAATTTTTTTCGTATCTTGTATATAATAACGGATATATTGAACTTTATTGATTTTTTACGAAAAAAAGCATCAGAGAAAGGGTCTATTTGAAATGAATTTTCAGGAAACATTTTAGTAAATGAAGGACAATGACGGTAGAAGCTAAGACTTCAGGGTTTGTAAAACATTCTTCTTGAAACAGTTTCTTTCCATAGCCAGTATTAGTTTCAAGTTCTTTGCCTAAATGTTGCCAATTTTGACGTTTTAAAACGCGACTTTGGCGTTTTGAGGAAAACCCCAATTTATTTTTCTTTAAATCCCTGTAACTTTTTGTCTTTTCACCTATAGAGCTAAATTTTGGTACGCAATGATATAAACCCGCGTACCAAATTTGGTTGTCCTTAACTTTGTTATTTCCGGATATAATTTCTTTTCGAAAGAAACACAAAATTTTCCAGGAAAACCTGGGATGATTTTCCTGGCTAACGAACTAATCCAATCCACTTACAAAAGAAAGGTATTCACCAAATTTAATCAAAATCCGGCACATTACTTTTTGAGTTATCGGTGTAATATATATATATATATATATATATATATATATATATATATATATATATATATATATATATATATATATATATATATATATATATATATATATATATATATATATATATATAAACATAAAAATTAAAACTGACCCCGGATATATGTTCTAGGGGGCCAGCTCTCATTTGAAGAAATTTTTTCAAAATTCAAAAGTAGCGATCTCCTCATTACTGAATTTTTAAAATTCACTAAATGTGTACACCTGTTAAATTTTTTTGTCCATATTGTTATCATTTCTTACTAGAGATAAAATCGAGTAGTATAGAAAATTTCGTTGCAATAGGCAGCCTCTTCTTGGGTGTTTAGATATTATCGAATGTCAGTAGATTTATGCAAAGCCTCTGCGCCAGCTAAGGGCATCGGTTTTTTTCATTATACTGTAATTTTTTTCCGGATTCCAGTTTTTCTATGGAAATTTTCACCTCGACAATGCTATATTTTTGAAACTCTCGTCAATTTATTTTTACGAAATTTAAATTATACCTATATTGCCATAAAACTACAGATTCAATGTTCCAAAATTCATTTTAGTTTGAGAATTGTAATCGAAGGTTTTCCAGATTCAAATTAACTGAATTTGAAAAATACCGCAAAATATATTCCCTGTTATTAGGAAAAAAACATCAATGTGTCTTATTAATTTAAATGGATAAACAAAGATGGATATATTACATCCTTTACCTGTCAATAGTTTTTGTATTCAACTTGCCACGTCATTTGAGTGACATATTATATTGACAGAAACAGTTAACATGCTTTAGCATGAATTGTCTATACTGTCAGTTAAATTTGATATGTGTTTGTGCAAAGAAAAAGATATCATACACACATTAAATTTAAGATAAAGAAAATAGGTCTAATCGAGTGCTTAGCAGTTAAGTGTGTTACATTGTTTTACAAGACTTAAAAATTCGTTATGAAAATTTATTTCTTGACTTAAATGTGCAGTTTACCAAGAATTGTGACAAATCAGTGGATAAAAATGTTATTTCAAACCGAAATTGTTTCATTGGATATAAATACCTGTCGTATAACTAGTGTGGACTCTTCTTAGGTGATTTTTGTAACCGTAGTTCGTTCCCGGTTGGTCGAAAAGACTGCACCTCTTATTTGAATATAAATTCGTTGACTAATTAAAGTCTGGACGCAGCAAGTGCGTTATGGAAGTGAATTTTCATTAAAATGTTTTTATTAGCAAATGCGAGCAGGCATCAATCTGATTAACAGTATAGCCTATGTAGTAGAAACAATGTACTATATTTTATCAAAATTACTTATTGTTTGAAAATGTACAAAAATTTTCCGAAAATAAACTTAAATGTGGGTTTACTAGCCAACAAACCTTACGTTAATAGCAAATTGAGTTATTTAAAGTTGAAGGATTTAATGAAAATTCGCTACCAAAACGCACTTATTGCGTCCAGATCTTTTTCTTACAAACGTGCGTCATATTTCGATAAAAAATGCAAAAATGCATTAACGAATTTGTTTTACGAAAATTAGCTAAAAATTATAGACCGTTAAACTTAACTAAACATACAGCGAAAGTATCAACTTAATTAAACCGACAGCCAAAGCATCAGAGAAAGGGTCTATCTAAAATGAATTTTCTGTAAACATTTTAGTAAAATGAAGGACAATGACGGTTGAAACTGAAACTTAACGGTTTGCAGAACACTCTTCTTGCAACATTTTCTTTTCACAAGCCGCATTTGTTTCACGTTCTTCGCCTAAACATTGAGGAAAACTCTAAATGTTTTTTCTTTAACTGCCCATAACTTTTTTGTCTTAAAACTTAGAGACCTTTATCTTAGTACATTGTCCACGCTTTATAATACAAACACTCGTACCAAATTTGGTTGCTCTTATTTTGGGATTTCCGGAGATATAATTTTTTTTAGAAAGAAAATTGCTGATTTTCCTGGCTAACGAACTGATCCAAGCCACTTGCAAAAGGAAGATAGTACTAAAAGTTATCGGTGTGATATATATATATATATATATATATATATATATATATATATATATATATATATATATATATATATATATATATATATATATATATATATATGTATATATATATATATATATATATATATATATATATATATATATATATATATATATATATATATATATATATATATATATATATATATATATATATATATATATATATAATATATATATATATAAACATATAAAAATTTAAACTGACCCCGGATATGTGTTCTAGGGGTCCTAATTAGCGCCCATTTGAAGAATTTTTTTTAAATTCAAAAGTCGGGATCTCCTCATTAGTGAATTTTTTAAAGAAAATTCACTAATAAATCGTCATAAAGTAGCTTTTTGCGTCAGTACTTAATATGCCACCTTCTTTCGTATTTGCCTCTACAAATTTTCCCTTCCTAGCAATATTTTTGTCGAGTAAGCAGGTGCTGACATCTAGCCAGTGTGGGGCGAACCTTAGGTTGGTTTATAGATCGTTAGTGAAGTCAGGAGGAAAGTTGTCGATAAAATTCAGTAGCGAACATATGCAACATATTGTGCATATGCTACAACATCAAAGGTGTAAACTAATAAAGACGCCAGCGCCAACTTTTGTGCACAGCAATTCAATTGGAAAAACTTAATTATCGATGAAAACACCCAAAACGAACTAGAGCAAAACACGTGTAACTTTGTACAGAATAAACAGCAATTTATACTTCACATTATAGATATTAGAAATCATATTTCGTTTTAACGTTTATTTGCCTCGTTTAAAATAGACAATTATTATTCCTAGCTCGATAAATACAATTAAAATTTTCTTTGAGAAAATTCACTAATGTGAAGTGAGACTTTCGGAAATTATTTCAAATGAGCGCGAATTAGGACACCTGGAACCCATTTCCGTGGTCAGTTATATATATATATATATATATATATATATATATATATATATATATATATATATATATATATATATATATATATATATATATATATATATATATATATATATATATATATATATATATATATATATGTGTGTGGCTTGGACGAGTTCGTTCATCAGATCTTAACGCCCAAATTTTCTTAATAAAAAATTGAAAATATTTTTTTAAACGCAATATCTCTCAAATTCTTTAAGAAATTGAAAAGAAAATTTACAACTTAAAAGAACATAGACAGACCTGGTTGTGTACCAATTTTCAAGTCTTTTGTTCAAAGAAAAATAAAGTTATTCGAAATTAATATTAAAATAATCCTCTACATGACTTCCGATTCTGTAATGCAATATCTACAATGGTAAACAAAGACAGATGACGTTACCTGTACTGCTATGCTATTTAAGTAAATGGTGGATAAAAGTCCAAACAATGGAAGTTACATAGCAAGATGCCAGACTGTACAATATTGTGAAATGTAAGACAGAGACGCCGTCTCGGTGCGGAACCAGGTAGTATGTCGTCACGACAGCTTACACAAAATGTTATGGATGGAGACTGTGTACAACAAATTGTTAGATGGTTTATTTAAAATAATAGGGTAAAACTGTTGTTTTTTATTAGACTTTATAAACCTATTTTACTAATTTTTGTGTGCATACAGTTAAACCCAAAGTAAATGTCTTCTCTACTTTTAGTGAATTTTCTTTAAAAGAATTGCACTAATGAGGAGATCCCGACTTTTAAAAAAATTTCTTCAAATGAGGCCCCCTAGAACACATATCTGGGGTCAGTTTCAATTTATATATATATATATATATATATATATATATATATATATATATATATATATATATATATATATATATATATATATATATATATATATATGTATCACACCGATAACTAAAAAAATAATGGGCCGATTTTGATCAAATTTGGTTAATACCTTCCTTTTGCAAATGGCTTGGACAAGTTCGTTAGCCAGGAAAATCGGCCCAGGTTTGCCCAGAAAATTTGGTGTTTTCTTTCGAAAATAAATTATATCTCCAGAATTAACAAAGTAGGGGCAACTGAATTTGGTACACGGGTTTATATCCTTATAGGTAAGTTACCTACCAAAATTTAGCTCTGTAGGTCAACAGATAAAAAAGTTATAGGCATTAAAAAAATGGGGTTGCCTCAAAACGTCAAAGTTGCGATTTGAAACGTCAAAATTGGCAACATTTAGGCAAAGAACTTGAATCTAATACTGGCTATGGAAAGAAAATGTCTCAAGAAGAATGTTTTACAAGCTCTGAAGTCTTAGTTTTAACCGCCATTGTCCTTCATTTTACTTAAATATTTCCAGAAAATTCATTTCAAATAGACCCTTTCTCTGATGTTTGGCAGTAGCCTTGGCTATAGAGTTTATCGTTTAATGGTATATAATTTTTGTCGAATTTTCGTAAAAAATCAATAAAGTTCAATATATCCGTTATTATAGAAGATATGAAAAAAAATTGTATACATTAATTATAGGTATCTTGAGCTACATCTTAAAAAATATTTCTACAATCATAGGTGGCCCACAAGTCGTTGCTGATACAAATTCTCTTTTTTTTTAATCAAACACGCCTTATGTTATTGCATTTGTGCATTTTCCATCGAAATATCATGCATGTTTGTAAGAAAAGAAATTCTGGACGCAGCAAGTGCGTTATGGTAGCGAATTTTGATCAAATGCTTCATATTTGAATAGCTCAATTTGCTATTAACCTATAAGGTTTACCAAGAAACGAGTTTCTTCGGGAACACTTTAAATTTACTTTCGGAAATTTTTGTACATTTTCAAACTATAAAGTTATTTTGATGAAATATGGCACATTGTTTTTACTATATAAGTTATACTGGTAACCAAATTTCTTAAAAAAACACACACATATTTGCTATTAAAAACATTTTTATGAAAATTGACTGCCATAACGCACTTGCTGCATCCAGGCTTTTGAGTTTGTGTAGCCCCAATGTTAATTAGGGACCCCCTTTGTTATACTGTCTTCACTTATGCTTTTATATGTAATATAAAAATAAAAAGAACTTATTTATTTTAGTGCTGTATTCGATAGTATCTGAAAAAGTTTGGGACGCAGCAAGTGCGTTATGGTATCGAAGTTTCATTAAATGCTTCCAATTTGAATAATTCAATTTTCTATAAGCATACTTTGGTACCTAGTAAGGTCTTTTCCAAGGCAACATATCCACCAGATTACATCAAAATAGTTTTGTAATTTTCAGAGATACAATTTTTTTCGAAAGAAAACTCAACATGTTCCCGGAAAATCTTGTCTGGTTTTCCTTGCTAACGAAGCATCCAAGCTATTAATAAAAGGAAGGTACCTGCCGAGTTTCATCAAAATCGGTTAACTACTTTTTGCGTTATCGGTTGGATATATATAATATATATATATATATATATATATATATATATATATATATATATATATATATATATATATATATATATATATATATACTGATACCTCCCTATTAGTGATTTTTTTAAATAAAAATTCAAATAAAAAAGACATTATAGCGACGAAGTGAAATGTAATTTCGGTAAATTTACAGTTTATTGCACGGATAGTTTTTAGAAAAAATGTTTGAGAAATATGCTGAGAACCCTCGTTGGATGCACAAGCCACAATGCAAATTTGTTGCAAACAACCGAAGGACCAAGAATGAATATGGGTGCTGGGCGGGGAGGATATATGAGCGGAAAATGCCATTTAGTCGGACTTTGAAAAGATGCGTTTTAAACCCTGTCTATTTGCCCAGGTCCAGTAACTTTCCTGGAGGTTGCACCCAAGAAATTTTTCTTGTGCTTTATGCTTTGAAGGTATTTGTATGCATGCACAAGGGAAAGGAGAACCCCCGTGTTTTTGGATGAGGGGGCAGAAACCTTCCTCATACTGGGGGTTCTTCTTCCCCTTCTACATGCACACAGAGACCCTCAATGCATGAACCACGGGATTTTTTTATGTTCAGCTTTCTGGTGTATCTTTTGTTGAGTATATTTCCTGTTTAATTGTTTTGTTTGAGTTTTGTATCAAAAATTACTGTCTAAATGTTTATGTTAGAGAATATGTTTTAACTTTCCCTTCTTTACCCTATTTTTTACTGTTTCTAATTAAACAAAGTAATGTTTTTCTTTTAATTTCAACGACACACCACGAGGGCTTACAGCCTAAATACTATCGTACCGTGGGTGTAGACAAGGAGGAAAGAGGCAACTTGTTAATTCTGGACTTAAAGGTTTGGAGGTTCGGAGGAGAAGGAAAAACATGTGCCGACAAGGAATTCCACAACTTGGAAGCCCTCAAGACAAAAGAGCGGGCATAACAAGATGTTCTATGTCTGGTGACCTGGACAGTAAAAGGGTGCATTCGCTATGTTCCCCTGGTAGATCTGTTGGGAGCAGCAGCAGGGCAAAAGAGAGAGAGAGAGAGAGAGATCACCAACGGCACGTCGGTGGGCAAGGGATGGCAGCCTTTGGGTGAGGGTATGGTCACCGATGAGACGTATAGCAGTCTTCTGAATGGGGTCTAGGAGAGCGAGTTTAGAACCGGCAGCGGCACCCCAGATGTGGGAGCAGTATTCGAGGTTTGGCCTTGTTTGTGAGGTATATAAGATATAGAGATTAGCTGGTGAAAAGTACTGGCGAGCCCGGAAAAGGAAACCTAATTTCTTAGCAGCCGCTTCTGCAATTGATGTGACATGTTGGTGCTAATTGAGATTTCGATCCACAGAAATGCCAACAAGTGAAAATGACTTATTACTTTGAATAACTTGGGTGTTCATTGTGATGTGTCTAGGGCTGGTGTATCTCTTATGAGATAGAAAGCAAGACTGATGGAAAATTCAAAAATTCAATAACTGAAGGCGTGTATTCGTTTAAAAAAAAGAAAAATTTGTATCACCAACGACTTATGGGCCACCCTGTGATTGCAGAAATATTTTTTAACACGTAGCTTAAGACACCCTATAATTAATGTAAATAATTTTTTTTCGTATCTTTCATAATAACGGCTATATTGAGCTTTATTGATTAGTTACGAAAATTTGACAACAATTATATGCCATTTAACGATAAACTCCATAGCTAGACTACTGCCAAAGCATCAGAGAAAGGGTCTATTTGAAATGAGTTTTCTTGAAATATTTTAGTAAAATGAAGGACAACGACGGTTGAAGCTAAGACTTCAGGCTTTGTAAAATATTCTTTTTGAGACATTTTCCTTCCACAGCTCGCATTAGTTTGAGGTTATTTGCGTAAATGTTGCCAATTTTGACGTCTTAAATCGCAACTTTGACGTTTTGAGGAAAACCCCAATTTATTCTCCTTTAAATGCCTATAACTTTTTTACCTTTCAATCCACAGAGCTAAATTTTGGTAGGTGATTTGTTATTTCCGGAGATATAAATTTTTTTCGAAAGAAAACACAACATTTTCTGGGAAAACCTGGGCCGATATTCCTGGCTAACGAATCTGTCCAAGACACCAAAAGAAAGGTATTCACCGAATTTTATCAAAATCGGTCCATTATTTTTTGAGTTATCGGTGTGATACATACATACATATATATATATATATATATATATATATATATATATATATATATATATATATATATATATATATATATATATATATATATATATATAACATATACAAATTTAAACTAACCCCGGATATGTGTTCTAGGGGGGCTATTCAGTGCTCATTTAAAGAAAATTTTTCAAAATTCAAAAGTCGGGATCTCTTCATTACTGATTTTTTTAAAGAAAATTGATGTTTGTGGGCGTGTTTCTTTTGAGTTCCCTGTATACAGGGCTTCCTATTATTCCAAACTTGATCACCAATCTGTATATGTTAAAGTGCTGGACCGAGTATGTTCCAAGTCATGTGAGAGTAATAACATTTATAATAATTGTAGTAAACGTGCAAAGAATAATAATAATAGGTTTATTACCTTCTTAAAGAGCAAGAACACATTATACCACTATTTGTACGCCACAAATAAACTGTTAGTAGAACAAGTATCGAGACTAGAGCAGGATTTTGTTAAAGAAGAAAACAACTGTAAGTATTTATAAAATATTAACAAGAAATAAAATAAAAATCTGGCAAAACAAAATTCCTTATCAAGCGGCGATGAAGATAAAGGCCAGTGATTAGCAATATACCAAATAAAAACATAAAGAATATCAATCCACAAAAAAATTCCAATAAGCACGGTTTAGGAAATAACACTGCTTGAACATACCAAAGTCCACAATCTACCTATTCAGAAATAATGAAATACCAACAAAGAGTGCATATTTACCAGTCAGTATTGTTCATGCGACAACAACCCCATAGGTAATCTTGATCATTTAATATTTCCGTGCTCTCAATAAGATGATTGGCGAGAGCAACTCTGGCGTACCTTAAAACATCCCTGAATAGAGTTTCCTGTAAAATTGACAAGCCTTCTTTGTCTGAACGACTTAAAATTGTACTCAATGAATTAATTACTTTCATTCGCTAGTCAAAGCTCAAGATTTAGCTATACAAATTATATTAGGTTTGCTGTAATTTGTTTGTTGTCATAGTTAACGAATCCTACTGTTTGTCCTATCGTCTTAGGCCCATATATTCAGTTGCACAGTCTTCTTAGCCAATTACAAAAATGCCGCGAAGGACACCTGGGCGAGAAGAGAGTGTCCCTGTATATCCTACTAATTTTAAATTTTACAACTTGTATATAATATCCTTAATTCAATCGTTATTAGTGAATTTTCGTAGAAAAAATTTTTGTAAATGAGCGCGACCGATATCTCAAAAAATAATGTTCTGATTTTGATCAAGTTTGGTTTGTACCTTATTTTTCGAAGTGGCTAGGAAAAGTTCGTTAGCCAGGAAAACCGGACGTGGTTTTCCGGTAAAATTTTGAGTTTTCTTTCGAAAAAAAATTTTTCTCAAAAAATAAAAAAGGTATGATAACCAAATTTGGTAGGGTTATTCACGATATAAAATATAATATACAAACCAAAATTTAGGTTTCTATGTTGAAAGAAAAAAAAAAAGTTATAATAAAATATTTAGTGCCAGATCATTTCCATGAAAATGCACTACCATAACGCATTTGCTGCGTCCAAACTTTTGTCAACATTATTTTATTGTTAGTAGCGAATTTTCGTAGAAAAACTTCACTCGGATAGGTTCGTTGGTGAGGAAAGTCAAACCATTTTTTTCTGAATATTAGTGAATTTTATTTTAAAAAATTCACTAATGAGAAGATCCCGACTTTTGAATTTTGAAAAAATTTCTTCAAATGAGCGCTATTTAGGCCCCTCAGAACACATATCCGGGGTCAGTTTCAATTTTTATATGTTTATATATATATATATATATATATATATATATATATATATATATATATATATATATATATATATATATATATATATATATATATATATATATATATATATATATATATATATATATATATAGGTATCACACCGATAACTCAAAAAATAACGGGCCGATTTTGATTAAATTTGGTGAATAAATTCCGTTTGCAAATGGCTTGGATAAGTTCGTTAGCCAGGAAAATCTCCCTAGGTTTTCCCGGAAAATTTTGTGTTTTATTTAGAAAAAAAAATATATCTCCGGAATTAACAAAGTAAGGGCAACCAAATTTGGTATGCGGGTTTATATCTTTACATGTCAGTTACCTACCAAAATTTAGCTCTGTAGGTCAACAGATAAAAAAGTTATAGGCATTAAAAAAATTGGGATTGTGTCAAAACGTCAAAGTTGCGATTTAAAACGTCAAAATTGGCAACATTTAGGCAAAGAACTTGAATCTAATACGGGCTATGGAAAGAAAATGTTTCAAGAAGAATGTTTTACAAGCTCTGAAGTCTTAGTTTCAACCGCCATTGTCCTTCATTTTACTTAGAAAATTCATTTCAAATAGACCCTTTCTCTGATGTTTGGCAGTAGCCTTGGCTATAGAGTTTATCGTTTAATGGTATATAAATTTCGTAAAAAATCAATAAAGCTCAATATATCCGTTATTATACAAGATATGAAAAATTATATATATATATATATATATATATATATATATATATATATATATATATATATATATATATATATATATATATGGGTGTCTTGAGCTACATCTTAAAAAATATTTCTACAATCACAGGCTGGCCCATAAGTCGTTGGTGATACAAATTTTCTTTTTTTAATCAAACACGCCTTATGTTATTGCATTTTTGCATTTTCCATCGAAATATAACGCATGTTTGTAAGAAAAGAAATTCTGGATGCAGGAAGTGCGTTTCGGTAGCGAATTTTGATCAAATTCTTCATATTTGAATAGCCCAATTTGCTATTAACCTATAAGGTTGACCAAGAAACGAGTTTTTCCGGGAACACTTTAAGTTTACTTTTGGAAATTTTTGTACATTTTCACACAAAGTTATTTTTATGAAACATGGCGCATTGTTTTTCCTATATAGGTTATACAGGTAACCAAAATTGATGCCTGCTTTCTTAAAAAGAAAACACACATATTTGCAATAAAAACATTTTAAAGAAAATTTACTACCATAACGCACTTGCTGCGTCCAGAGTTTTTGTTGTACTTTATCAAATAATAAAGTTATTCTGATGGAATATGGCACTTCATATCTACTATAAAGATTATACTTTCTACTAAATTTGATGTCTCATTAAAAAACATATTTAACATTAAACACATTTCTATGAAAATTCGCTACCATAACGCACTTGCTCCGTCCCGACTTTTAGTGAATTTTCGTAGAAAAAAATCACTAATGGGGGGGTCCCTGCTTTTGAATTTCCGAGAAATTTTTGGTTTTCCTTTCTGAAAAAATTTATATCTCTGAAAATAAAAAAGCTATGGTAACCAAATTTAGTACGTAACTTTAATATATAGAAAATAACGTACCAAAACTTAGATTTTTATGTTACAAGAAAAACGTTATGGGCATTTAATGACAAAATGTTTTCGAACAAATTTTTTATCTCAAAAAATAAAAAAGCTATGGTAACCAAATTTGGTAGGTAGGTTCTACGATATAAAATGTAAACTATACACTAAAATTTAGATTTCTATGTTACAATAAAAAAAATCTATCAAAAAGTATTTAGTACTAGATCATTTCTATGAAAATTCATTACCATGCGCACTTGCTGCGTCCAGACTTTATCATTGATTTTATGGAACTAACAGTTTATGTTGTCTGTGTTACCAATTGCCTTTTCTGCGACAATTAATTATGAAATGTACGTTAGCGTCGTTCTCTATTACCGACACCATTGTAACATAGTGCTGCAAATTGAATCATAACTTCCACATAGCTGTGATAATCTACTCTCCTGAGAAAGCCATTCTCATAAAATGAATTTAAAGTCCATGACTGGACCACAAATAAAATGTTTGTATTCCTGTACCCATAAACTTCTGAAATTGCTCGAGTTTTGACAAACAATTTCAATGTTCACCAAATCACCCGTCATTTATCTCCTACCCCCTGATTCAATCTTACACAAAAAATAATTCGAAGCGCTCTTTTATTGGGTCCTAACTGGAAACCAAATTTAATGATCGTATCTTAATTCATTCAAAAGTTATTGCGCCTACTAACAGACAGACGTACAGCCCGGCAGACAAAAAAATTTCGTTCCAAAATCAAGTTTTCCATGTTTTGACACGTTTTACGCCGCTTTAGCAAAGAAAAAAATTGAAATTTCTGTCATTGATATTCCACCACCACATATTCAACCCCTGATTTAATTTCAGCACAGAATACCTGATGTAGGATGAAACTAAAAGTTATTTAATGAACAAACCCTAAAACTTTAGGTTACTCGACTTTTAACGAAAAAATGTCAATTTTTACCAAATCACCCCCCATTGATTCCCTACCCCTTAGAGCGATTTTACCCAAAAACAATCCGAACCGTTTGTCTGTCGAGTGCTATCTGTATACCAAATTTGAAGGCGATATCTCAATTCGTTCTAAATTTATCGTGGCTACAAACAGACAGACAGACAAAATAATGTTTGTTCCCAAACCATGTTTTAATTCCACATCGTCGACAAAAATTTCAAAAAATTTGTTCGATGAAACGTTGTAAAAAGGGTCAAAACATATAGAAAACCTGATTTGGGAAAGAATTTTTTTCTGGCGGTCTGTACGTCTGTTGGTCTGTATGTCAGTCTGTTTGCAGCCACGATAACTTTAGAACGAGATATCGTCTTCCAATTTAGTACACGGTTAGCACCCTACAAAGTAACGGTTCGGATTGTTTTCGGGTAAAATCGCTCAGGCGGTAGGGGATGAACAGAGGGTGATTTAGTGAAACTTGACATTTTTTCGTTAAAACTCTAGTAATATAACGTTTTAGGGTTTGTTTATTAGAAAACTTTCAATTTCAAAAAACATCTGGCATTCTGTACTGAAATTAAATTAGGGGTTGAATTTGTGGGGGTGGAATATCAGTGACAGAAAGTTCGTCATTTTTTTCTGTAAAACGGGGTAAAAAGTCTTAACACATACAGGAAACTTGATTCTGCAACGAAATTTTTTTGTCTGTCGGTCCGTCGGTCGGTCGGTCTGTCGGCTTGTATGTCTGTCTGTTAGTAGGCGCAATAACTTTCGAACGAATTGAGATATCATCTTCAAATTTGGTATCCAGTGAGCACCCGACAAACGAACGGTTCGGATTGTTTTTGGGTAAAATCGCTAAAGGGGGTAGGGGATTAATGAGGGGTGATTTGGTGAAAATTGACATTTTTTCGTTAAAACTCGAGTAATATAACGTTTTAGGGTTTGTTTATTAGAAAACTTTCAATTTAATCAAACATCGGGTATTCTGTGCTGATATTAAATTAGGGGTTAAATGTGTGGGGATGGAATATTGTTGTTATTTCTGAAACGGCGTAAAAAGTCTCAATACATATAGAAAACTTGATTCTGGAACGAATTTTTTTTGGTCTGTCGGTCGGCCGGTCTGTCGGCATGTACGTCTGTCTATTAATATGCTTAATAACGTTTGAACGAATTGAGAGATCATCTTCAAATATGGTATCCCGTTAGCACCAGACAAATGAACGCTTCGAATTGTTTTTGGGTAAAATCGCTAAAGGGGGTAGGGGATTAATGAGGGGTGATTTGGTGAAAATTGACATTTTTTCGTAAAAACTCAAGTAATATAACCTTTAAGGGTTTGCTATTATATGCTAAAATTTTGTCAAACAAAAATATTTTTGTTCCAGAATCAAGTTTTTCATATGTTTTGAGACTTTTTACGCCGTTTTAGCAAAAAAAAAAAATGAAATTCCTCTCATCGATATTCCACCCTTACACATTCGACCCCTAATTTAAATTTTAGCATAGAATAGCAAACCCTTAAAGGTTATATTACTTGAGTTTTTACGAAAAAATGTCAATTTTCACCAAATCACCCCTCATTCGTCCCCTAGCCCCTGGAGCGATTTTACCCCAAAACAATCCTAACCGTTCGTTTGCCGGGTGCTCACTGTATACCAAATTTAAAGACGATATCTCAATTCGTTCTAAAGTTATTGTGGCTACAAACAGACAGACAGACCGACAGATCTACAGTCCAACAGACCGAGAGACCAACAGACCGACAGACAGTTAGACAGACCGACAGACAAAAAAGTTTTGTTCCCAAATCATGTTAGTGAATTTTCTTAAAAAATTCACTAATGAGGAGATCTCGACTTTCGAATTTTGAAAAAATTTCTTCAAATGAGCGCTATTTAGGACCCCTGGAACCCAAATCCGAGGTCAATTTCAGACTTTGTATGTTTATATATATATATATATATATATATATATATATATATATATATATATATATATATATATATATATATATATATATTTATGTGTCACACCTATAACTTAAAAAATAATGGACTGAATTTGATAAAATTTGGCACATACCTTCCTTTCGCAAGTCGCTTGGATAAGTTCGTTAGCCAGGAAAATACGCCTGGATTTTCCCGGAAAATTTTGTGTTTTCTTTCGAAAAAAATCGAAAAAAATTTATATCTCCAAAATTAACAAAGTAAGGACAACCAAATTTTATACGCGGGTTTATATCATTAGAGGCAAGTTATCTACCAAAATATAGCTCCGTAGGTTAAATGACAAAAAAGTTACAGGTATTCAAAGAAAAATAAATTTGGGTTCTCCTCAAAACGTCAAAATCGCGATTTTAAACGTCAAAATTGGTGAGTACCTTCCTTTTGCAATTGGCTTGGATATGTTCGTTATCCAGGAAAATCCGACAAGGTTTTTCCGGAAAATTGTGTGTTTTCTTTCAAAAAAAAAATTATATCTCCAAAATTAACAAAGTAAGGGCAACCAAATTTTATACGCGGGTTTATATCATTATAGGCAAGTTACCTACCAAAATTTAGCTCTGTCGGTCTGAAGACAAAAAAGTTATAGGGATTTAAACAAAAATAAATTGGGGTTTTTCACAAAACGTCAGTTGCGATTTAAACGTCAAAATTGGCAACATTTAGGAAAATAACTTGAATCTAATACGGGCTATGGAAATAAAGTGTCTCAAGAAGAATGTTTTACAAACCCTGAAGTCTTAGTTTCAACCGTCATTGTCCTTCATTTTAATAAAATGTTTCCAGAAAATTCATTTCAAATAGACCCTTTCTCTAACGCTTGGCAGTAGTCTTAGCTATAGAGTTTATCGTTAATAGTATATAATTTTTGTAGAATTTTCGTAAAAAAAATCAATAAACTTCAATATATCTGTTATACCAGATATGAAAAAAAAATTGTATATATTAATTATAGGGTGTCTTAAACTACATCTTAAAAAAATATTTCTACAATCACAGGATGGCCCATAAGTCGTTGGTGATACAAATTTTCTTTTTTTTTTAAATCAAACACGCCTTATGTTATTGCATTTTTGCATTTTCCATCGAAATATAATGCATGTTTGTAAGAACAAAAATTCTGGACGCAGTAAGTGCGTTATGGTAGCGAATTTTGATCAAATGCTTAATATTTGAATAGCTCAATTTGCTATTAACCTATAAGGTTGACCAAAAAACGAGTTTTTTTGGGAACACTTTAAGTTTACTTTCGGAAATTTTTTTTACATTTTCAAACAATAAAGTTATTTTGATGAAACATGGCACATTGTTTTTACTATATAGATTATACTGGTAACCAAATTTGATGCCTGCTTTCTTAAAAAAACACACATTATTGCTATTAAAAAATAGTTTTATGAAAATTCACTACCATAACGCACTTGCTGCGTCTCGAGATTTTTTTATTTATATTTTGATTCTTTTTACGACGTTTAAGCGAAAAAAAAATTGAAATTTTTGTCCCATATGCGATACTTCCACACATTGCGACGATGTGGAAGTAAAAGTATTAAGAATATATAGGTGTTCCAATTTAAAAAAACATAAATTTGCTGTGCACCTGAAACACAAAGCACCCTGTATATTTCGAAATAGTTTTAAATTGTGTGCCGCTACTCCGTCTACCACTTTTTTGATATCTATAAAAATAAAGGAGTTATCGAACTTTGCATCTGGGTTGGTATACCCTATATATATATATATATATATATATATATATATATATATATATATATATATATATATATATATATATATATATATATATATATATATATATATATATATATATATATATATATATATATATATATATATATATATATATATAAAGTAAAAAATGTACATCATTTTCTATTGAATATTATTTTATACCATACCTACCTATCACATGATGCAAGTGGTTAGTTAAATTATGTTCATAGACAGCAATTTTCTAATTGAACGACATAAAACTGGGGTCTCTTGCACAGTACACATTAAATCTTCAAGTAACGTTCGTAATAATACAGTTGCTCAACCGTTATCTTTGCAATCTTAAACAAAGGTTTATTTCACGTCTCGGCAATAAATCTTATGTCGCAAAGAACACTAGACATATTAAAGCTTTTCATAAAATTACGCCTATAGAGAGGTAAAAACTTTCGATTTTTTTTTTCAAATGAGCGTGAATTGGTGCTTTTGAACCCAATTTCTGAGCTTATTTAATTTTTTTATATGTCTATACATATGCTATACGCATATATATATATATATATATATATATATATATATATATATATATATATATATATATATATATATATATATATATATATATATATATCTATATGAGATATACTTGGTTCTCGGGTTAAACTGCGTCCAGAATTTATGGAAACTCGACGTTTCGGCTCCTGTTTTGGAGCCATTTTCAAGAGGTAAAAAAATATGTAAGGACACTCTAAGGCCTAAATCTCTCTGAGGCCTAGGGTTGAACACACTGAGACCTCACAGACGATCTCCGGGGCGATTTGTGGAGTAGGCAGATTGAGGCCCCGTAATCGAGCCACAACAACCCAACCCGTCCACCGCTCTAAGGAGTAGGCAGATTGAGGCCTTAGAATGTCCTTACATATTTCCTTTACCTACCTTTGTCCACCACTCTAAGGAGTAGGCAGATTGAGGCCTTAGAGTATCCTTACATATTTCCTTTACCCACCTTTGTTCACCAATCTAAGGAGTAGGCAGATTGAGGCCTTAGAGTGTCCTTACATATTTCCTTTACCCACCTTTGTCCCTCACTCTAAGGAGTAGGCAGATTGAGGCCTTGGAATGTCCTTACATATTTCTTTTACCTCTTGAAAATGGCTCCAAAACAGGAGCCGAAACGTCGAGTTTCCATAAATTCTGGATGCGGTTTAACCCGAGAACCAAGTTTATCTCACATTAAAGACCGCGGAAATCTTTGTGAATATATATATATATATATATATATATATATATATATATATATATATATATATATATATATATATATAATATACAGGGTGCTCCACGTAGATCTTCTATTAGCCGTATCTGGAGTACGGCAAACGCACGTGGGTTCCTCAAAATTTCCAGTTCACTGAAAATATTGACGTTAGTATGGGAGTTCCGGTTATACCGGAAGTAGACGTAAACTTTTTTATTTCAAATGAAAGATGGTGTTTTTATTACGGATCTAGATTGATCGTCAAATTTCATGGTAGGTTCCACTAACATGTCATGTCATTTTCTCAACCATTTTCGAGATATTTGACTTTCTTCAGAAATTTCTTACAAAACATTGTCACATTTACACACCTGTATCTCACTTATTTTTCATCCTGAAGGGTTGAAATTTTAAAGTTCATATTCTAAAATGCCACAAAATTTTGGAATTCACTAAAGCTAGTACAAGTTAGACAGGGTGTCCGAAATAGACCGGTCACTCGTGACAACTTTAAAAGCAAATAACTATCTTATTTTAAATAGAACACCCTATATTTTATAACGCTAGTTCATGTACTTTTTATTGTCCTTTCGGTTGGTATCAGCATTCCCTATACCAAAGACCCACCGATCTAAAGATATTTAACCCTTTCGTCCCTATCGGTACACATATGTACCATGATTATGTTTAAAGTCCTGAAATTCGATATTTATATTTAAAACAAGCCCAATGTGTACCAATCCGTAATCTAGAACTCCAGCTATCAGATAGTTTCGCGCACAATGCAAATTTTGAGGTTAGATGAGCTTGAATACGCCAGACTTAACATGTTTACATCGTGTGCTGCATAGTTTTTACGTTTTCAACGCGTTTTTTGAGGTAATTTGTGGACTATTTTGCCAAGTAATCTCAACGGAACACTATTGCTATCAAGGTAAGTGATAATTATTAGTAGGGTTTATTATCAAGGTATATTTTCGCTCTGGTACACATATGTACCACCCGGTCACTTCATTGGTACAAATAGGTACCAACAGGTTGTAATTCTAGTTTTCCATTGTTTTAGAAACAAGATGAGTAAACGTCCACTGTCTGAAATAGAGTTACAGCAGTTGGCTGATAACTTATCGGATTTAGAACCATTTTCGTCTGGTTCTAGTGATAATTATGAACCTAGTGAGGACGACGATTCACATGAAAGTGACTATGAAAGTGACCCTTCTAAGAAGAAAAAAGTCTCAAAAACTACCGCCCAGACTGTATTGCCAAGCCCACAACCTGAAGATTCTGAAACAGATTCGTCCGATGATTCTGGGACGCAGCCAGTTTTTCAAAATGATCGAAATCGCATTCTTGACTGGACTATTCCTGATAACACATTCCAACCCTCCAAAGTACTTCCCGTTGACAGAAATTGTAGACTACGAGAAGATATCACAAAGAAGCTTTCGCCAGTACAGATTTTCCAAAAAGTGTTTCCCCATTCACTTTACCTACACATTGTAGATTGCACTAACCAGCGAATCGAAATTTGGAATAAGTCTAAAAAACGTAATGAGAAGAAGACAGACAAGGGCGAAATACAAAAAATCATTGGTTGCATGTTTATTATGTCGTATAATAAATTGCCGGCTCTGAAACATTATTGGAGTCAGAGAGAATCGATGGGAAATCGAACAATTGAGAAAGCAATTTCGCGTGATCGATTCATGATTGTAGTTTCAAAACTTTATTTTGCTCCTCCCGACAAACCGGAAAATGCTCCAAAAACTTATTACATAAATGAGCTGATATCCTGTTTGAAGCATACATTTACGAGCTGTCGCCAAGATAGTGTTTATCAAAGCATTGATGAGTCAATGACAAAATTCAAGGGTCGCTCGTCACTAAAACAGTATATGCCTCTCAAACCCACTAAAATGGGAATAAAGTTATGGCTTCGTTGTGACTCTCATTCTGGCTATACTTATGATCTTGACGTATATTCTGGCAAAGACGAAAATACTGCAAATAGTACATTGACTCTTGGTGAACGGGTTGTGAAATCTCTGGCTTCATCAATCAAAGAAAAAGATGTGGTGCTATGTTTTGATCGATTTTTTACCAGTGTGAACTTATTAGAGACAATCAACCACGCCGCCTTGGGGACCTGCATGGCCAACAGAAAAAATGTGCCAGCCATTGGCACCAAATTGCACAAAGGACAAAGCGAATTCCGGTGTACGGATTCCGGATTATTATGTGTAAAATGGCAAGACACGAAAGAAGTTCTTCTGATGAGTAATTGCCACAAACCCGAAGTAACCAGAATTGGTAAAAAAAATAAAACTGGCGTACAAGAAGAAATCGACTGCCCACAAGCCATCGCATTTTACCGACAGAAAATGGGAGGGGTCGATCGAGCAGATCAATTCATAGGATTATATGATCATGACAGAAAGTCCACAAAATGGTGGAAGAAAGTTTTTTACACCTGTCTAAGTATGTCTGCAGTGAATGCATGGATAATATACAACGATTTGAGACGGAAAGAAGATAAAATTCCATTTATTTCTTTTCCGGCAACACTTGCTGAAGAGCTTATAGCAGAAGGAATAGAGAAAACTAGTCTGCCAACACCAAAAAGAGGCCCGCTTTCTAAAAAAAGGAAACTTTTTGGACCGGCTCCGTTGCATCTACCTGTTGAGGGAGACACCAGAAGAAGATGTACTAGTTGTGCTAAAAAAAGGCAACAAAAAAGAACCAAAACTGTTTGTCAGGAATGCAATGTGCCCTTGTGCAAAGATTGTTTTATGATATATCATACCGTGGGTTAGGTTGTGACTTAGGTACAACATGTTTATGTTGATTTCTTTTATGAATAAAACTTGGTATTTAAAATTTTTTTGTTGGTTTTAGTACCTATCGGTACGTATATGTACCACATAAAATCCCTAGTGGTACATATATGTACCGGGGGTTAATCCACCCCTTATTACAAAATAAAAACTTTGCGTCATGAAAACCCCTTAGTTAACATAAGAATAGTTGAACTAAAAATATATTTCAATTAAAAATAAGTGATTTATATTCAGGGACGAAAGGGTTAAACATTATTTGCGGTAAGAAATAATGATTAGTCAGTTTATCAGGTTGCCCAGGAGACGACAATTTTAAACGTCATCTTCCGACATAAGTAAAATATGCGACGACTTTTGAATATAACTTTTATTTACGAGGAGTGTAATCGAATTATTAACAGAAGATATCGTGTGGTTGCAAAGAGATTTCCACATAAACATAGATCAACTCGTTACATGATGATAATACTACTAAAAAATTTCTACGAATGGAGTGTTTCGCCCAAAATTTCATAAGAGTAAAGCATTATTAGGGAACAAAGAGATTTGTGTGTCATCACTTTACAATAAATGTTTGAAATTTGCAACGTTCACTTTGAGGCATTTTTGCGATAGGAAATAATTATCAGTCAATTTATCAGGTTGCCTAGAAGATGAAAATTTTAAATGTCATCTTCCGACAGTAAACTTAATGGTTGTACTGTAAAGTACGTTTGTCAATTGTATTTTAATAAGAGAGTATTTTCCACAATAATGGCACACTTCAATTAACCAAACGACGACTTTTTGAATTTAATTATTATTTACGAGGAGTGTAATCGAATTGTTAGTAGAACATGTCGTGTGTTAGCAGAGAGATTTACAGATAGACATAGACCAACTCCTGACATGATCAGAAGACTATTGAAGAATTGTTCTGAGAATAGAACGTTTCGTTTTCGTTCAGAAGGTAATAATAAACCGCTATTGGACAATGAAGAGACACAAATAAATGTTTTGGCATTTTTTACTGCTTATCGGCATGCGTCAATCAGATAATGCAGTAGAAATTTGCATCTTTCAAGAGGAACTATTCACAGAATTCTAAAAATTAACAAATGGACACCATTTTCGTTCACTTTAATACTCCATTTAGAAGCTGGGAATTTTCCTCAGCGTGTAGGATTCTGCGAATGGCGTCTTTTAGAAACTCAGGAAGATGAAATTTCTCAAGAAAAATTATTTGGTGCGATGAGTCAAAATTTTTAGAGGGGCATGTTCAATCGTCACAACAGTCACTATTGGTCGGACGAAAATCCTCACATTACTAGAGAACGGAATTTTCAGGACTGTTAGAGTTTCAATGTATTTTGCGCAGTAAAATACATTAGAATTATTGCCCTTAACATTTATGATGAGAACTTAACAGGTTGGTACCAATATTATTAAGCAATACTGAATTTTATTTGCGTATTAGTACAATATGTTATTAAAATATTTATTAGACTCACTGAAACTAAATTTGAAAATATGACTCTTTTATTTATATCAGTAATAATGGTAAGATTAAAAAAAGATAAGAACGATTTCTAAATGTGCAGTATTTACAGGTCTTGGATATTGTCGCATTCTGCAGCAAGTAATAATACCAGCGCTGAACTCCTTGCATGAACACGAAGCTGCAGAAGTTTGGTATCAACAAGATGGAGCTCCACCACACAACTCACAGATAGTAAGCGACCTAGTCCAGGAAACATTTGAAGACAGATGGATAGCTAACGGTGGTCCTCATCGTTGGCCGGCCCGCTCACCAGACTTTACTCCATTAGATGTTAGTATATGGGCGTGCATTAAGAACAAAGTTTACCATGAACCACTACTACAAAACAAAATATGATAACTGGAGTATTAGAGGCCTTCAACGCAGTGGAGCAAGATTACCTTTCTCGAGCCACGGGTACCATCATTAAAAGAGCCGTCAAATGCCTCGAAGTGAACGGTGCAAATTTCGAACATTTATTGTGAAGTGATAACACACAACTCTCTTTGTTCCCTAATAATGCTTTACGCTTAAAAATTGTCCGAAAGAAAACGCAAAATTTTCCGGGAAAAACTAGTCCGCTTTTCCTGGCTAATGAACTTATCCAAGCCACTTGCGATAGAAAGGCACTCACTAAGTTTTATGAAAATCGGTCCATTATTTTTTAAGTTATCGGTGTGACATATATATATATATATATATATATATATATATATATATATATATATATATATATATATATATATATATATATATATATATATATATATATATATATATATATATATATATATATATATATATATATATATATATATATATATATATATATATATATATATATATATATATATATAAAGTCTGAAACCGACCTCGGATTTGGGTTCCAGGAGTCCTAAATAGCGCTCATTTGAAGAAATTTTTTCAAAATTCAAAAGTCGCGATCTCCTCATTAGTGATTTTTAAAAAAGAAAATTCACTAATTGAAACTTAAACTCCACAAAACAACACAATTAGAAACGGAACTTAACAAATAATAAAATAAAGAGAAAACTCTAGACGCAGCAAGTGAGTTATGGAAGTGAATTTTTATGTTGTATGTTGTTGTTGTTGTTGTTGTTGTAATTTGGTTTGGCCTCGGACCGTTAGGTCCATTAGCCACAGAAAGTGAATTTTTATAAAAATCAATTTGATTACCGGTATAACCTATATAGTAGGAACAATGTACCATATTTTATCAAAATAATTATTTGAAAATGTACAAAAATGTTCCGAAAATAAACATTAAATGTTTCTGAGAAAACTGGTCTCCTAGCCAATGAACCTTAGGTTAATAGCAAATTGAGTTATTGAAATTTGAAACATTTAATGCCCTTGCCGCGTTTATACATAAATTTTCCGAAAATAAAGTTAAATGTTGGTTTCCTAACCAACAAAACTTACTTTAATAGCAAACTGAGTTTCTGAAATTTGAAGGATTTAATGAAAATTCGCTACCAAAACGCACTTAGTGCGTCCAGATTTATTTCTTTCAAACATACATCATATTTCTATAAAAAAAATGCTAAAATGCAATAACGAATTTGTTCTACAAAAATTAGCTAAAAATTATAGACCGTTAAACCATAAACTTCACTTAACCTACAGCGAAAGCATCAACTTAACTAAACCGACAGCCAAAGCATCAGAGAAAGGGTCTATTTGAAATGAATTTTCTGTAAATATTTTAGTAAAATGAAGGTCAATGACAGTTGAATCTGAAACTTAAATTAATCTGAAACAAAAATTAGCTAAAAATTATAGACTGTTAAACCATAAACTTCACTTAACCTACAGCGAAAGCATCAACTTAACTAAACCGACAGCCAAAGCATCAGAGAAAGGGTCTATTTGAAATGAATTTTCTGTAAATATTTTAGTAAAATGAAGGTCAATGACAGTTGAATCTGAAACTTAAGGGTTCGCAGAACACTCTTCTTGCAACATTTTCTTTCCACAATCCGTATTTGTTTCACGTTCTTTGCCTAAACCTTGCCAATTTTGACGTTTTAAATTGCGAGTTTGACGTTTTGAGAAAACCTCCAAAATTTGTTTCTTTAGCTGCAGGAAACTTTTGTCCTTAAACTTAGAGACCTAAATTTTGGTACATGGTTCACTCTTTATAATACAAATACACGTAGCAAATTTGGTTGCCCTCACTTTGTTATTTCCGGAGATATAATTTTTTTTTAGAAAGAAAACACAAAAGTTTTTGCGAAAACCTGGTCCGATTTTCCTGGCCAACGAACTTATCCAAGCCACTTGCAAAAGGAAGGTACTCACCAAATTTTATCAAGATCGGTCTATTATTTTTTGAGTTATCGGTACTATATATATATATATATATATATATATATATATATATATATATATATATATATATATATATATATATATATATATATATATATATATATATATATATAAACACGGAATAGTGAATTTTTTTTAAGAAAATTTACTAAAAAAGAAAACTTTAATCACCAACGACTTATGGGCCACCTTGTAATTGTAGAAATATTTTTTAAGATGCAGCTCAAGACATCCTATAATTAATGTGTACAATTTTTTTTATCGTGCATAATAACGGATATATTGAACTTTAAAGATTTTTTACGAAAATTCGACAAAAATGATATACCATTAACCGATAAACTCTATAGCTAACGCTACTGTCAAAGCATCAGAGAAATGGTCTATTTGAAATGAATTTTCTGGGAATATTTTAGTAAAATGAAGGACAATGACGATTGAAACTAAAACTTCAGGCTTAGTAAAACATTTTTCTTGAGACATTTTCCTTCCATAGCTCATATTAGTTTCAGGTTCATTGCCTAAATATCACCAATTTTGACGTTTAAAATCTCGACTTTGACGTTTTGAGGAAAACCCAAATTTATTTTTCTTTAAATGCTGTAACTTTTCTGTCCTTTAACCTACAGAGCTAAATTTTGGTAGGTAACTTACCTATAATGATATAAACCCGCGTATGAAATTTGGTGGCCCTTATTTTGTTAATTTGGGAGATATAATTTTTTTTCGATTTTTTTCAAAAGAAAACACAAGATTTTCCGGGAAAACCTCGGCGGATTTTTCTGGCTAACGAACTTATCCAAGCCACTTGCGAAAGGAAGGTACTTACCAAGTTTTGACAAAATCGGTCCATTATTTTTTAAGTTACAGGTGTGACACACACACACACACACACACACACACAAATATATATATATATATATATATATATATATATATATATATATATATATATATATATATATATATATATATATATATATATACATATATATATATATATATATATATATATATATATATATATATATATATATATATATATATATATATATATATATAAACATATAAAGTCTGAAACCGACCTCGGATTTGGTTTCCAGGGGTCCTAAATAGCGCTCATTTGAAGAAATTTTTTCAAAATTTAAAAGTTGGGATCTCCTCATTAGTGAATTAAAAAAAAAATCACTAATATAAACTTAAAAATTCACTAAATAGAAAACTGTTCAATATGGCCACAGTTTTGTTCAATGCACTTTATACACCTTTTTGAAACATGCCTGCAAACTCTGGTGAGGGTGTTTTCGTTAATATGATTTATAGCTTCCGTGATTCTGTTTCGTAATTCATTGATATTTTGTGGTGGATCGAATTTATACACATCATTCTTCAGAGTACCCTAAAAATAAAAATACATGGGTGTTATATCACGACTTCGAGCACACCAATGAACCGGCTTATTGTTACAAATGACACGATTATTAAAATTTTTGTACAAAAATTCTTTGACGATCCTAGCACTGTGAGCTGGACAACCGTCTTATTGGTACCAAATCTCGTCTAAATTTACATGAACTCTTCTAATTGTTGGTAAGATATCATTTCTCAATAGATTAAGATATCTTTCCCCAGTTAAATTATTTTCAAAAAAGAACGGACCAACAATGAAGTTACCTGAAATTTTAAAAAATTAACTGTCTAATCTACAAATAAAAATAACAGTTTATTACCTAATAAGCTGCACCAAACATTAATACCAAATCTGTCTTTTAGTGAATTTTCTTAAAAAAAATTCACCAATGAGGAGACCTCGACTTTTGAATTTTGAAAAAATTTCTTCAAATGAGCGCTATTTAGGACCCATGGAACCCAAATCCGAGGTCGGTTTCAGACTTTATATGTTTATATATATATATATATATATATATATATATATATATATATATATATATATATACATATATATATATATATATATATATATATATATATATATATATATATATATATATATATATATATATATATATATATATATATATATATATATATATATATATGTATATTCTTTCGAAAAAAATCGAATTTTTTTTATATCTTCGGAATTAACAAAGTAAGGGCAACGGGTTTATATCATTATAGGTAAGCTACCTACCAAAATTTAGCGCTGTAGGTTAAAGGACAAAAGAGTTACAGGGATTTAAATAAAAATAAATTTGGGTTTTCCTCAAAACGTCAAAGTCGCGATTTTAAACGTCAAGATTGTTAATATTTAGGCAATGAACCTGAAATTAATATGATCTATGGAAGGAAAATGTCTCAAGAATAATGTTTTACAAAGCCTGAACTCTTAGTTTCAATCGTCATTGTCCTTCATTTTACTAAAATATTCCCAGAAAATTCATTTCAAATAGACCCCTTCTCTGATGCTTTAGCAGTAGTGTTGGCTATAGATTTTCTCGTTTAATGGTATATCATTTTTGTCGAATTTTCGTAAAAAATCATTAAAGCCCAATATATCCGTTATTATGCAAGTTACGAAAAAAAGTTGTATACATTAATTATAGGGTGTCTTAAGCTACATCTTAAAAAATATTTCCACATTACAGGATGGCCCATAAGTCGTTGGTGATTCAAATTTTCTTTTTTTTTAGTGAATTTTTTTAATCGAACACGCCCTATGTTATTACATTCTTGCATTTTCCATCGAAATATAATACATCTTTGTAAGAAAGGAAATTCGGGACGCAGCAAGTGCGTTATGGTAGCGAATTTTCATTAAATGCTTCAAATTTTGAATCAGTTTGCTATTAACCTATAAGGTTGACCAGAAAACCAGTTTTTTCGGGAACAATTTAAGTTTACTTTCCGAAATGTTTGTACATTTTCAAACAATAAAGTTATTTTGATGAAACATGGCACATTGTTTCTAATATATAGATTATACTAGTAACCAAATTTGGTGCCTGCTTTCTTAAAAAAAACATATTTGCTATTAAAAACATTTGTATGAAAAATCACTACCATAACGCACTTGCTGCGTCCAGAGTTTTTTTTTGTTTATTTTATTTTTTTATTTCCCATACATACAATAATACTTACTGACTAATATTAAGAACAGTAGCACGTAAGTTCAGAAGAACGTATATGTGCTGAAAAACTCCTGCTACATATTGCACAGAGCAGTTGCATGCATCTTCGCAGCTACAGTGTAACAGGACGTATCACATCCGTATGATCCGGTTCTCCGATCTTATCCCTATTCTTTACCATTAAATGATCTCTACAACGGCCATAATTAAAGTCTACTCCCCTCTCATCACAATAAAAACAGAGGAAGATCCGATATTTACAATAGATTACTAAACCACTTGTTTCCCGTTTCAATATATACCTGCCCAATCACAATTAAAAATAACACTCACTTACCAAGTTAATTACCCACCAAGTCTCGCACGTACGCGCACGCACACTCACACATTCCCACACATCCACACTCTTTCATGCACATTAATTATCCAAATATATACACACAGTATGAAAACATCATTCCCTTGCTCAAATGTTACAAAGTTCTCAATTAAATGTTTCAAAAGTTTTTTCCTAAGCTTATAATTATCTCTCAATTTTTTTTTCTCCAGTGGCACAAGATTAAGAAGCATTGGACCAAGGTACGATACATAACGCCGTGAAATGTTCTTTCTACACGCCGCAGCCGTCATAAAATTACCCATTTTGCCCCTTGTACTGTAAACATGCGTTAACAGTTTCTGAAGGCTTATAGTTGTGTGCGTGTATTGTATGAGTGACACTAGGTACAATCCAGTGATATTAAGACATTGGTTGCCTGGTTATACAACAAGTTGTGGGATATTTTATATCCTTATTGAATATAGTTTTCATTATAAAGTTCTGTGTGATGGGTAGAGGATTCATGTAAGTTTCATATGCCGATCCCCAACACGATATTTCATACCTCAAAATAGACTGGACCAGTCTATCATACGTCAGAAGCAAAATCCTTTGACTTAAGATGCCTCGTAGAATATAAAAAATATGTACAAATTTTCTGAGCCTTTTGTTGAGGGTTTTAAGATGACAATTCCATTTTAGATGCTGGTCTATGATGATCACCAGATACTTTACGTTAGTCTCGCACTTGATTATTTCATCTTTCACTCGTATTACGGGAACACTGTGCGGGAGACCCACCCTCGTAGGTGAAAAAGTGACAACCTTCGATTTATTCGCGCTCAGATTTGGATTGTTAGAAGCCAAAGACGCAACAAGGTCTTGAAAAATATTAGAACTACACACAACAACCTCGCTCCAGGTATTTGCACCATACATCATCACAATATCATCCGCATAAGCTACAAGATCGCAGCGGGTCCCAAATTTCTCAAGGATCTCGTTTATGTAAATCAAAAACAGTATGGGCCCCAATATAGATCCCTGAGGAACCCCACATTTTATTACTTGTGGATTATTTAGAACATTACCTATTTCTACTACCTGCTGTCGGTTGTTCAAGTAGTTCCCAATTAAAGTGAAGCCTACACCCCTTACCACCACCTGGTCCAGTTTTTGCATCAGTATGTCATGATTCACCGTATCAAATGCCTTATAAAGGTATAAAAATATTCCAACCGTTTTTAAATCTTTATCAAAATTAGTCAATACCCTCGAGCAAAGTTTGTGTAGGGCCTGTTCAGTATAATAGTTTTCCCTGAAGCCAAACTGATTAATATATATTAAGTTGTTTTTATTAAAATACTCAGTAAGTCGCAAATAAAGAGCTTTCTCAAATATCTTGGCCAACGTGTTAAGTAAGCTTATGGGACAATAGTTGGCTGGGTCAATTCGGCTTCCTGTTTTGAATATGGGCGAAACTACAGATATCTTAAACTGCTCAGGCACCAAACCTGTTTCAAAAATTCTGTTTATTATGTGAACGATTGGTTCAACCGAAAAAAGATGACCAACCTGAAAAAGCCTACCACCCAATCCGTCCATGCCAGGTGCAGATCTTGCCTTTAAATTGCCAATTATAGTAGTAATTTCACTACCAGAAACAGGGCGCAGGAAAAACGAACTGGCGCTTGATCTTGCAGTCTGATTATGCGCCGTTTGTGTACCACCACTAGAGTTTCCAGCACCTACTGACACAAAATACCTGTTGAAAATATTTGCTATTTGTTTTTTATCTCGTACTACTTCACTGTCGCTTATTTTCACGGCTTCAATTCTTCCCTGGTCTTTACCTCTGCCCAATGCAACGTCTGAAATAGCATTCCATATTTTCCGGATATCTTTTCTTGCATTCACCACCCTACCTTTATAGTAATTACTCTTGGTAATCTTTATTAAATTAGTCAACTTGTTTTTATAGACTTTATATTCCAGTTCCAGTTGCCTATTATTCCTGTCGTTAAGCCACTTAATATTTAATTTGTCTCTAGTTTTAAGAGATGCAACAAGACCATTCGTTATCCATGGGCTTTTCTTTCTAGTTTTGTTAATAGTTAAATACAACCTTTGACTTCTGTACTATAGTACTTAGTCTATTTACAAACCCATCCACAGCACCCCGCACATCTTCACAATAAATAATACCATCCCACTCTGTTGTTTCCAAGTTTTTTAAGTATTCTACCTCATCTATTCTTTGGTACGTACCGTTCCCATCACTCGCACTAGCAATGTTAGTTTCATCAGAGTGGAGACCACCACCCAAATCAATCGTCAGAAGTACAGGGTAGTGATCGGTAACATCCGACTTTATTATGTAAGATCTTGTTGCAGACCCATCACCCTTCATCTCTTTGGCAAAATTTTTACTATACCGTAAGAACATGTGATCGATACAGCTTTCAGATCTGTCCGTAATGCGCGTGGGAGAATTAATGCAGGCAATATATCAATTTTTTTCAAGTACATTGATATATATGTGAGGCTTGAAGTATTTTGAAGATTTAACAGGTCAATATTAATGTCACCAACTATCAAGTCTATATCAGCCCTACTTTTATTTAGAATAAAAGCCTCCAGTTCATTTATGAATAGATTTAAGTCACTAGATGGGGCCGATAAATTCCCGTAATACTGATCTTCCGATTCTGAATTCCAAATGACAAATTAATAACAGTTAACTCTGCCAGATTTAGACATTCTGAGTTCGCGTTTAGGGTAGTTTTAATGTACACTATTAATCCGTCATTCTGATTATATGATCCTTCATTATAAAATGCATTATACCCTTCTATGTGGAAGTTATTCAGGTTGCTTACTGACCAAGTTTCACTGAAGATTAGACAATCAATGTTACCTCCCTCCAGCGATTTCAAAAAAATCAGTAACTCGTTAAAGTTTTTTTTTATGTTTCTAATATTTAGGTGAAGTACTGAAAGGAGAGGAAAGCTCCCTAGCTTGTTAACATTAAGTTGATCGAGAGACAATGATTCGGCCACAATATTAACATTACTTAAGTCAAGCATGTCAGCATAGTCATAATACACTGCCATTATGTTTGTTCTCTTCGTTTTTTTTATGACAATATATATTTTACTTCAAGCCAAAAATCCATTAGAGAACCAGATCATTCAATGTGTAATACAACAAAAAAATATTCACAGAAATTTGCACTAAATTATCAAAATTATCAGATGTAATGAAATTACTGAGACCAACCCTGTATTTTCTATATTATGTTACAAAATATGAACAAATTATCCTAGGTTAGGTTAGGTTAGGTTTGTATGTGAGTGGGCCATATCGGCCCTCCACCGCGACCTTAAGGTCTATTGTGGCTCACGCCTAAAGTCTATATTTTGCCCAACAAATCCAGCCTCCTGCAGAGGTCGATAATCTTTGTGGGCGAAAGTTGATCCAGGTCTTCTGGAGCAAGCTTTACCTTGCCAAAGAGCAGGTATCTAGTCCTGTCCGCTGCCGGACAGTAACACAGCACATGCTCTGCTGTTTCTTCATTCTCCATGCACAGCCGGCACTCGGTCTCCTGATCGACCCCAATACGGTGCATGTGGTGCCGCAAGCGGCAGTGTCCTGTATACAGGCCGACTAGAGTTCTCAGTTGTTGTCTGTTCATCTCTAGAAGCTTTTTAGCCCTTGACTCAGACAGGCCATTTATGAAGGCCTTAGAGTGGGCTAATCCTGGAAGATTTTGCCAATATTGGATTGTCATTCTTTCTGTCCAGGTCTTTAAGGTGCGTTTTGCTGTGCAAGATGTTATCCCCAGCACCGGTTCTGGTCCAACAAAGTTACTCTGGGCCCCACTCTTGGCAAGCGCGTCGGCCGCAACATTGCCGTCATGGTCCGAGTGACCCGGTATCCAGACCAACGACATCTCATTACAGCTGCCCAATTCGTTAAGGGCAGATTTACAACTCCATACCGTCTTTGAATTACACCGGTAGGAACCAAGAGCCTTTATTGCAGCTTGGCTATCTGCATATATCTTTATCGATTTGTTTGTGCACAGGTCTTTTAAACTTTCCCTTGCACACATCTCGATGGCATACACTTCTGCCTGGTGTATGGTTGCGTACTTGCCAAGGCTAGCTGAAAGTCTAGCATCGGTGCTGCCCCCATATGCGCCGGCTCCTACTCCCAAATTGGTTTTGGAGCCGTCAGAGTACCAGCAGAGGTCCGCTCTCAACAGGGTCGATTGATTCCGGTCCCAGTCCTCCCTTTCCGGGAGGACGGTCTTGAAAGACATATCTCTGCTGATTTTTGTAGGCATCAAGTCTGAGACCATTCCCAGTATCCTGTGACAATCACTGTCATCAAGGAGACCGGACCCTCTCAGATTGACTTCCCTCGGCATGTTATCTGCCGTTTGTTTTAGTCTGTACGTTGTCCACCTCGCCACCCTCTCCAACCATATGTGAAGTGGGGGAATATTGAGGAGGACCTCCAGAGCGGCTGATGGTGCGGTGCTTATCGCTCCCGTTATCATCAGACAAGCTTGTCTCTGTAGATGAGCCAGTTTGGCCCTCGCGATACCACGAAGTACCCTAGGCCACCAAACTATGGCTCCATATGTTATCATTGGCCTGATAACCACTACATAGAGCCAGTACATCTGTTGGGGGTTTGTTCCCCAGTTGTTACCACAGATTCTCCGGCAGGTCCACAGGGACAGTTTTGCCCTGCGGATAACGTTTTCTAACAGTATATCCCAGTTGAGCTTCTTATCTAGGATAACTCCCAGATATTTTGCTTGGTCCGAAAATGGAATGGTTTCTCCCAAGAGAATAGGTGGTTTTAATTTGTCCAACCTTCTTCTTCTGGTAAATGGAACAATGATCGTTTTGCGAGGGTTCACAGACATCTGTTCCCTCCGGCACCAATCATTGATTACATTTAGTGCTTCCTGAAGAGTACTAGCCAGTTCCTCCTCAGATTTGCCTCTAACCATTATGACGAGATCATCAGCATACGCCTGGACCTCAACCTCCCAGAGGGATCACAGCAGGGGGGATAGTACGCCCCCCTGAGGACACCCCCTCGCAGCCCTGACGCCGACCACCTCTCCCCGCAACGAGGTAATAATGGTCCGATTGTGCAGCATGTTTCCGATCCAGCCACAGATGGTAGGTTCCACCCCCTTAGCGATAGTGGCCTCGTAGAGGGAGATCGGTAATGCATTATTAAATGCGCCTTCGATGTCGAGAAATGCCGCCACCGCAACCTCTCCATTTTCCAGAGAGTGTGTGATCTTCTCGACGAGGTTATTGAGCGCTAACTCAGTTGATTTGCCAGTTTTATAGGCATACTGGTGGGTATTTAGGGGATTAACGGTTAAGATGTTCCCCTAATGTGTCCGTCCAGTATTTTTTCCAATCCCTTCAGGAGGAATGATGTAATACTGAGAGGTCTCAGTGATGTAGGTAGGAGGTCCTTACGTCCCAATTTGGGAATGTAAACCCCCCTAACCATCGTCCAGCTGGATGGAATGTAGTTCCAGGCCAGACTGGCTCTGTACAGCCTGATAAGGTGAGGTAGGAGAATCTCCAGTCCCTTTTGTAGTAGGACCGGTACCACCCCATCCTCCCCTGGCGACTTTAATGGCTGGAAATGATTCACAGCACACTCCACTGCCGAGGCTGTTACTATTCGCCGAGCAACTCGCCAGTCCTCCCCATGAGGGCGTTTAAATCGTCCCTCAGCCGGTAGGACCTCTCCGTTGCTCAGGATTAGACAATCTGGGAAGTGTGTGTGTGCTAAGAGCTCTAACGTTTCTTTCCGAGATTCAGTAAAGGAACCATCTGGTCGTTTTATCGATCCCAGCTCCTAAACACGGTCGCGTGAGAGAATCCTGTGGATTCTGGCGCTGCTGGGCATATTATTAATGTCCCCGCAGAACCTCCTCCAGGACTCCCTCTTAGCGTTCCTAATATCTTTGTTATAGTGTGTTAGAGCGGTTTTATATTGCTCCCAGTTGCCTGTAGTCTTAGCACGATTGAAGAGACGTCTAACTTCCCTTCGTAGTTTATCGAGGTTATTATTCCACCAAGTAGACCCCCGACTGTCTTTCTTTGACCTTAGTGGACAGTTTTCGTAATATGCAGAGACAACAGCTTCCCTAACTTGTTCAGCCGCAATCTCAATCTCATCACGATCCCTTACTGTGGGGATAGCGGACGCTAGACCTGCGGCGAGGGACTGTTTGTACACCTCCCAATCCGTCCTTCTCGGATCGCGATACTCCACCACAGGTCTAGGGCCTGTTACAATCTCAAATAGGATATGGGCATGGTCAGAACATGAGGGTTCAGACGACACCCTCCATTAGAAAATTTTTGAGCTCAAAAGTCTTGAGCTGATCGTGAGATCTAAAACCTCTCTACGATTAGCTGTAAGAAAGGTGGGTTCCGAGCCTATATTGTTGACAACTAGCTCCTCCCCTAAAATGTATTCAAATAGTGATTCACCTCGTCTGTTAGTGTCCGTGCTCCCCCAAGCCAAGTGATGGGAGTTCGCATCACACATCATTACGAGGTGATAGTTGTTCCTATTGCAGAAGGCGATCAATTTCCGCACCTCTGCTGGAGGTGGTTGTTCTGCATCTCTGTCTCCAGGGAAATAGACCGAACAGGCCACTACTTCCAGCCTGGTCCCCCCGGATGTGATCACGAGATGGATGGATGCCATGTCCTTGGTGCAGTACTCTGAAAGTGTGAAATACTGCAAGTTGTTTCTGATCCAGATACAGGCTCTGGGGTTGGTACCAGTGCCCACCTCTACTACCTTACCAGAAGTGTTACCCAGCCCTTTAGTTCGTTCCGAATTGGCGGTCCAGGGATCTTGGAGATGAGCAATATCTATTTGCTCTTCCTTTAATTTCATGCTAAGGAGGTATGTCGCAGCCTTAGCATGATGCAAATTAGCTTGGATGCACCTTATGTTGGTGGGCATGGGGGTAGGAATATAGGAGTGTATAGAGGATAAAGGAGTAGGTTAAGGAGCTCGAAAGGAAAGGGAATTATGGTGCAGGTTCCTCCTTCTTTTTAGAAGCTCGATTACCAAGCTTCCTATAGGAGGGTCTACCTTTGGTAGTCGTCCTAGGGGTGGACTTTCCTTTCCCCTGTTATTTCCCTCTTGAGGTTCCAGTGGAAGGTTGAATCCTGCCACCTCCTCTATTGGGTCTGTGTAAGTCGTGTCCATGTTTGGTCCCACGAGCAGCAAGGGAAAATAAACCTCCATGGAAGAGCCCCGCATCCCATGAAGAGGCATTTTACACAGGGAGGTCGCCCGGCTTCCCTGGGGAGGGTTAACGTTAGCGACAGAATTACCATCCTGCCAATGCCCGGCCATTTCGGCCAGAAGCATCATCGCTTCGGCACCAACCCGCCAACGACCTTGCGATGTGGTTTTTTTTTATAGAGGACTCTCCTCGCAATGCCGGCCAATTAAGGCAAGCATTCCCGGCCCTCCTAAGACATGACTAGGAAGGGTTACAGTTTGGTTAGTTCATTTAGTTCACGTCTAGTAGTAGACGCTATCCAGGGTGCACCACGGGGAGGCGAACTAACTTTACACCCCATTATCCTAAGTATACAATTATATACTTATATAAAAGTATCCTTTTAAATTTCAATTAAAATAATAAACCTCCAACAGAACTGAACAGATAGGATCCCAGTATAACTTCTCAACCAATAAGATAATTGTCTATCAGTACAGTAAGATGAGATACTTAATACAAGACAACAATTATTATATTTAACGGAAACAATATTCAAAATTCCATGTAGTTCTACCTTAATAATAAATTAGTGGCCTCTTTTAGTATTAAACAATACAACAAATTCTTAATTGACCAGGCCAAAAATATTCAAATAATGCTATATATGTACACACAAAAAATAAAAAACAAAAGTCTGTCTGATGAAAGAAATTTGCAATGAATCTAAACTAATATTATGCACACGCAAAAAGTTTCTAGCATAGACCTGATTTTTGCCTCATGTTAATAGATTTTACAGGTCAGCTAAAGTTCTCAATGAAGTCCTTACATTATTCTTCTTAGTGTAAATGCTCCCCCTCCATACCCAAACTTGGTTGCGTCCAATTTTCCCCTAGTTGTATATAAGAGATCAAGTTTTCGCTTTGTTAGTTCTTTATAGAAGTAGATATTGGTGTTCTTTAAACACTTCTTGTTGCCCAAGATTTTGTTAAACATATCCTCTTGAAAACGGACTAAAACTTGTCTCGGCTTCCTGTCGACCCTGTCCTACCCAACTCTGTTGCATCTCAGGAGGTCCTTCTCCTCCAAATCAAAGCCGAAGTTATTTCTAATAAGTGAAACCACCTTATCTCTGATCTCCTCTTCAAGCACCTCATCCATGCCATGAATCCTTATTGTATTGGAGCATTTGATTTGTTGTTTCAAATCATCTATTTTATCTCTTAGTTCTTCATTTTCCTGCTTGATGAGATCTACTTGCTTTTCAACCTGTTTATATTTGACCAACATTTCATCCAGCCTCATATTTAATTTAGTCACTACCAACTCCGCAATTTTTTCCGTAATTACTTCCAGAGTTTTTGAGTCTTGAAGACAACCAATAGCCTCCGATTTAGCAATGGTCCTTACTTCTGTTTCTTGGGATTTGGTGAGCACCATTTTACTATACTGATACGACTATATTTCCAAACCAGTTCTAGCAAAAAGAGGAATAATTGTTAAAAAACTCACTTTTGCAACCATATCGTGTTTTATCCCTTTGTTATATATCCAGGACAACTTAATCAACACCGCTAGTATGAAATAGGGAATTATTTCACTTGTTTTACCCAAACTTTTCACTTATCAAGCAGCGAAAATCAATACGTGTTTTACTCGTCGCTGCCCGTAATATCAATCCTCTCTTGCAATCGTCTTTCTTCCTTTAGATAGGGAATTTCGTTTGCCCAATAATGCCTATTATGGCGATTATACACACTACAATTTGTAAATCTGGATTCATCAGTCCATATTATTTTCAAATGAAAATTTTTATCTTGCTGACATTTAAGCCTTGTACGATTGTATGGATGGTAATGACTTTGTTTTAATACACAGTGTACCGTACTTTTTTAAACGTCAATTTGTTCACCATAAAACCGAACAGATTCACCATAAAACCGGTGGGTTTTCGTTTGAAACCTGTAAGACGGCATTATTTCCTTCCTCATTTCTAGGTACTGGTAGTTTCTTTGCGTGGAAGCTACCGTCGGTCAATAGATTGGTCACTACCCTGCGCAATATTTTGGTGCTTGCTTGTCGTCTTTCTGGGTACTTGTTTCGATATGAATTTGCAGCTGCCTCAGTATTTCGATTAGAACGAATATAACATTCCAACATGTCAAAATATTTATTATTACTGAACATATCGTTGAATAATATTTAAAATAAACAGGAAACAAACTATTTACTACAAAACTTTCAGCAACGTGTTAAATACACCTCAAATTGTTCATATAATTAAGAATGACAGTATTCTTAATTGTCACGATAGGGTTATATCCATAGCAACCTCTCTTCTGTTGTTTTTCAGTTGACTTGCGTTTAAAAATCAAACAATTTTCAAAGGGGTCTTTGTAAATCATTAATCTGGTTTTTATTGAGTTCTGTTAGTAAATTTAGTTATTTACTAGGCTTACCTATGTAATTAAATTATAACAATTTTTTAGGATAATGTTGTAATGTAAAATATCATTTGTAATAAGGGGCCGATTAATTGTTGTGCCACAAGTTCCTATTTTTTTATCGTGAATCATTACGGAAAATTATGTTAAAAGTAGAAGCCTATTGTTCGCCTCCATGGCCTACTGCTTTTTGAACACTTTTTTTCATTTGTTTTCTGGTATTGGATTTCATAGCCTACTATCCTCAAAACGGTTCTTCCTAAAATTGCCAGTGCAATTACAAGATTTCACAAGCATGTTGTACATCATTGGAAAGCTCTTTTCACAGGCTATCACATGAGCAAAAAATCCAATATGTAATAAAAACAAACGTTGCTACCTGTAGCTCAAAAACAAATGACAATCCAAAGTTGAGAATAGCACAAAAAGATTACTCTGTAAAAAGATTCCTGACAATGTGCAAGTCTTAGGCATGTCAGATCAACGCCTACTTAGATATTGAAGACAAAAGAAATTGACAAATTTTGGTTCTTTCAACATAACTCGAAAACGAACAGATGCAGGGCAAAATACAAGTCATATCTGGAACGATCATGAAATTTTATAAAACATTGCTAATTTAACCGTCTCCCTATCACTAATAATAACGGAGATAGCAATACATTCCCATCCAGTTTGGGACACACTGTATAGGTTATACTGGTAACCAAATTTGATGCTTGAGTTCATTAAAAAAGACATATTTGCTATCAAATTTTTTTTAACGAAAGTTCACTACCATAAAGCCATTGATGCGTCCAACTTTTATTTTATTGGGAAAAAAATCATGCACAAAAGACCCATTGGGTTGCAGCGCTGATAGGCCAAAGGCCTATAGGCCTCATTATACAATCTACAATTTACAATAGAAGTACAGGCATTAGAGGAGCCCGTTACTCTTGTCCATAATGCACTAAACTACATGAGTTCTTTTTTTTTGATAAAAAGGTTCAGAATTACGTACTGAATGTAAAAACACAAAATCCTTACAAATTAGAAGGGTGGAAGTTCCGCCATTTTGAGAAAAACCGTTTCGGCCTATATCACCGTAACCGTGCACTTTAGGCCAAAAATGGTGATGATCTTTATTGTAGATAATTACATTTATCTTTTTTTTGTTAAATATTTTTTTTGTATCGCTCACCGTTTACAACTTATACGACTATTAGCATTCATTTATTGACTTTTTTACCTATATCTTTGTTAATAATTGTTTAAAAAATAAAATGCTTATAACTTAACTTTTCAATCGACATATTTCCTACAATTTTTACAAAAAACTTTTTTTTTTCTAAAATCAATATTTTCAAAGTCATAACGCGTTAAATGTTTTTTTCAATCGACAATTTTTTCTGGAAATATTTTAGTAAAATGGAGGACAATGACGGTTGAAGCTAAGACTTCAGGCTTTGTAAAACATTGTTCTTGAGACATTTTCTTTCCATAGCTTATATTAGTTTCAGGTCCTTTGCGTAAATGTTGCCAATTTTGACGTTTTAATTCGCAACTTTGACGTTTTGAGGTAAACCCCAATTTATTGTTCTTTAAATGCCTATAACTTTTTTCTCTTTGAACCTACAGACTTAAATTTTGGTAGGTATTTTACATAGAATGACATAAAACTGTGTACCAAATTTAGTTGCCCTTACTTTGTTATTTCAGGAGATATGATTTTTTTTTCGAAAGAAAACAAAATTTTCCGGGAAAACCTGGGCCGATTTTCTTGGCTAACGAACTTATCCAAGCCACAAGAGGAAGGTATTCACCAAATTTAATTAAAATCGGCCCATTAGTTTTTGAGTTATCGGTGTGATACATATATATATATATATATATATATATATATATATATATATATATATATATATATATATATATATATATATATATTATAACTGACCCCGGATATGTGTTCTATGCGGCATAATTAGCGCACATTTGAATTTTTTTTCAAAATTCAAAAGTCGAGGTCTCATTTTTTTTTAAACAATTATTAACAAAGATATAGGTAAAAAAGTCAATAAATGAATGCTAATAGTCGTATAAGTTGTAAACGGTGAGTGATACAAAAAAAATATTTTACAAAAAAGATGAGAAATGCAATTATCTACATGAAAGGTCATTACCATTTTTGGTTTAAAGTGCACGGTTACGGAGATATAGGTCGAAACGGTTTTTCTCAAAATGGCGGCACTTCCGCCCTCCTAATTTGTAAGGATTTTGTGTTTTTACATTCAGTACGTAATTCTGAACCTACCTATCAAAAAAAAAAAACTCCTGTAGTTTAATGCAGAAAAACATTCTCTATTGCCTGTACTATAGCATTTAACAGAGGTATCCATAGTTATCAATATGACATCTAACAGATAATTAAAATTTTGGCATTAAAAATCAGAAAAATTAAATGTTATTATTAAATAATCCTTATTTTCCTATTTTCAATAGCAAAACAATGGCTGGTAAGTAAAGTTCCGACAATAATATATATGTATATATGTAATATGGGCTGGTTCGAAAACAATAAAGTGGAAGAAACCAGTGTAAAACTGGATGTTAAGAAGATGGAGACTGACAAAAGTGAAGGTGGATGGTTTAACATAGGTAGATTCCCAATAATTATACCATTTATAATACCCCTATGGTATCGTGCAAAGAAATAACGTATACACGCCTACGTCTTCTTTCTGTGAACAAAATATTTTCAACAGACAATAAAAATACCTATTTAAAATACTGCTTATATATTTTATGTTGATGCCAAATATTGTTTTCGTTAGGTTTATTACAAATTTAGGGAACGGTCGACTCAACCGCAACTACATATTAACGTGATTATAATAGAATATGGCCTAAAAACAGTTGTGCATACCTTAATAAAGTTGAACAATGTGGTATATTTCGTTGTTAATAACCTTTCAATGATAAATCCAATTAAAACGTTTCGATTTGCAACAAAAACGTATATTTTTTCACCTGAGGTTATGACTGTTGTTTCTTTGACATTTTTTTCAACAACACACCACGAGGGCTTACAGCCTAAATACTATCGTACCGTGGGTGTTGACAAGGAGGAAAGAGGCAGCTTGTTAATTCTGGACTTGAGGTTTGGAGGTTCGGAGGAGAAGGAAAAACATATGCCGGCAAGGAATTCCACAACTTGGAAGTCCTCGGGACAAAAGAGCGGGCATAACAAGATGTTCTAAGTCTGGTGACCTGGACAGTAAAAGGGTGCATTCGCTCTGTTCCCCTGGTAGATCTGTTGGGGGCAGCAGGTGGGAGAACTATGGAGGAAAGCTCCTCTGAGCAGTGCCCGTGCAGATATCTATAAAAGAGAGAAAGGTCACCAACAGCACGTCGGTGGGCAAGAGATGGCAGCCTTTGGGTGAGGGTAAGGTCACCGATGAGACGTATAGCTCTCTTTTGAATGGAGTCTAGGATAGCGAGTGTAGAAGCGGCAGCGGCACCCCAGATGTGGGAGCAGTATTCGAGGTTTGGCCTTATTTGTGAAGTATATAAGGTATAGAGATTAGCTGGTGAAAAGTATTTGCGAGCCCGAAAGAGGAAACCTAATTTCTTAGCAGCCGCTTCTGCAATTAATGTGACATGTTGGTGCCAATTAAGATTTCGATCCACAGAAATGCCAACAAGAGAAAATGACTCATTACTTTGAATAACTTGGTTGTTCATTGTGATGGGTCTAGGGCTGGTGTATCTCTTGTGAGAAAGAAAGCAAAACTTAGTTTTGGTGGGGTTGAATTGCACAAGATTTCGACTTCCCCAGTCTAATATTTTTTGGAGATCCACGGAGACAGAACCCTCCATGAGTCTGCGATCCTCATCTAATTGGGCTAAAGAGACAGGCTTAGAATATTGTATATTTGAATGGAGGGTGCTGTCGTCCACGTAGCTGTGAACTGGGTTGGATGTGCTAGAGAGGAGGTCATTGATGTGGAGAAGAAAAAAGTAGGGGCTTAAGCTGAACCTTGAGGAACTCCTGCCTTAATTGGATACAGTTTAGAGGAATGGCCATCCACAACAACAGATATGCTCCTGTTGAAGAGTAAATTTGCTGTACAGGTACAAAGTTTTGGTGGTAGGCCATAGGCTGGAAGTTTATTAAGCAGCGCTGCGTGCCAGACCTGGTCGAATGGTTTGGATATGTCTAGAGCAACAATCTGGGATTCACCGTGTTGTTCCATAGAATTGTTCCAAGAATGGGTGACAAAGGAAAGCAGGTCGGCAGTCGATCTGCGCTGACGGAATCCATACTGCCTGTCGTGGATTAGACTGTGTTTTTCAAGAAATTTTAGTAATTCGGTGTTTATATACTTTTCCATCACTTTAGAGACGACTGAAAGGAGAGAAATAGGCCTGTAGTTGCTAGGAAGCGCTTTGGATCCTTTCTTGGGGATGGGTTGTACTCGAGCAGTTTTCCAGTTACTAGGGAATATACCTTCATTATAAGATATCTGAAACAGACGAGTCAGGACAGGAGCAAGCTCTGGCGCGCATTTTTTGAGAACAATTGCTGGGATCTTGTCAAGGCCAGAGGCTTTCCTGGTATTAAGAGAAGAGAGCATCTTTCGTACCTTTTTAGTTTTGAAAATGATATCCGTCATTTTATGCGCGACATTGGGGACTGTTGGTGGTTGAACATTTGGAGGTGGGTTGAGCGTAGAATTGCCGGCGAACAACGAAGCAAAAAGTTCAGCCTTGCCCAGGGCGTAGAAACAATTTCATCCCCTGAGACAAGAGGTGGGAACGTGCTTTTGCAGAAATTATTCCCAATAGATTTAGCAAGAGTCCAGAAGGGTTTGCCGCCGTTGGAGCTTAAGAAGACTTTGTTTTTGATGTGGAGTTTTTTGCCTCAAAACGAATGCGGACATAGCGGTTTCTTGCGTCGTTAAATGCTTGACGATTTTCTTGACTGGGATTGTGTAGAAGCGTTTTGTGAGCTTTGACCTTTTCAAGTCTGGCCTTGTCACAGGATTTAGAGAACCAGGGCTTTTGAGTGGCTGAAGAGGTTTTCTGTGTACGTGAGATAAATAATTCCATGCCAGCTTGGATAATTTTGGTGAAGTTTGGTGAGATATCAGAGGAGTCAGGATGAGAGAAGCAGACAGACGCCCATGGAAATGAGGAAAAGTTATCCTGCATTTCGTCCCAGTTTGCGGAGTTGTAGTGCCAAACGATACGTGGGTGTGATGACTGTGTGACCTCGGGTTGCATTGCGCAGGAAGCAGTGACCATGCCGTGGTCTGAGCGACCAAGGGGGGCGGTGACTGATATCTTATAGCATTCAGGTTCTGTAGTAAGAAGAAGATACAAGGGATTTGAGCTGTGTGTTGGGATACGAGGAAAGTAAGTAGGTTTTGGAACCCTATTGGCTAAAGAATTGCTGACTGCAAAGGCCTCCGCTGCTCTCGCTTGTGCATCAGTTCTTGAAGATCCTAGCCATTCCTTATTATGGACATTGAAATCACCAAGAATAGTGACCTCGGAGGAAGGATATTCAGAAATCAGATCGGTTCTTTCAGAAAGGTAGTCAAAGAGCTGGACAAAGTTGTTGTCAGAAGGTGACCGGTAAATGCAACAGATGAATTTGGTTGCAGCCCTGAGAGAGAGTTTTATCCATAGTATGTCTTTTCTTCCAGCTTCTAAATTGGGGAGTCTGGTAGATTGCTTCAGACGTATACACACACGCCTCCATGCAATCTAAAGGAAGTAAGGAGCTCATACCCCGGGAAATTAAGGTGATTAGTGGCTGTTTTGGCACTGATTTGGGTTTCGGTGAGGAAAAGGAGTTGGGGCCTGTTAGCCTGGAGAAAATGGTGGACGGAGTTCGGGTTAGAATTGAGGCCACATATATTGGAAAAGGATATGTTAAATTTGATGCAGATAGGCGGTGTTGTCAGGTCCAGAAGGTCAGGTCGGCAGGATTGTCTGTAAAAAGCATTTTAGATCCTCTATTTCGTTAAAGCGGCAAAAGACTCTTGGGACTAAATATTAAATGTGGCGACGCTGCTGAAAATTGACAATTCGAAACGTGCAAATCCTGTGTTTTTGAGAACTTAATTTCTCAATTAATCTGTTATTTATGAATTTTCCGTCATTTTTTTTTTCAGATTATTACTCTACGTTACATACGCTTTCTTGTGGTGTACGCCATTCTGGTAATTTCCGGTTGCGGTTAAGTCGACCTATTTAAAATACTGCTTATATATTTTATGTTGATGCCAAATATTGTTCTCGTTAGATTTATTACAAATGTAATGTAAATAAATAATATTGTGAATTACGTGATTTATCGATTTTAGTCTTTCAAATCCTTTTTGTGTGTCTTATTTGCTTACGCACGAATGGAACATTTTGGCAAAAAACTTTAAAACATAAAAATTTTTAATTTAAATTGTTTACTTAGATTTTAGCGACAATCTGATAACCGGCATTCATTTATTGTTCGGCTTCTTTGGCTGCGGATTAAGTTAACAATGAGGAAGTTGCATATAATTTACTTTTGATGAAAAACGTATTTAAAGTACAGCAAAATACTCTAAAAATATATGTCTACAAGTAAACCCCCCTTAAAGTGAACCACTAATTAGTAATTACTTATTGAAATATTAAATATAATTCAAAAAGACAGGGTGGGCGAAAACGCGATCTGATTGGTGAAGAGGTTTGTGACGTCAGGATCCGGTACATCTGCGTGATACCGTTGTGTTTGCATCGAATTCTGAGCAGTTTTATCATAATTTAAAGTAGTTTTGGCGTTTAGTGTATAATATAGGTTCAAAGGTAGTAAGTTGTGTTTAATCTAGTTTAGTGTGTGACTGTGTGATGACTACAGCAAATTCAGAAATACAATACGATAATGCGAAAGACATAACAGTGCCTGGACATAAATATTATAAGTGCTGTATAGTGCCCAAATGTACTTCCACAACAATAACTACCCCCAACAAATTATTCTTTAATGTACCTAAGGATAAGAAAATCTGGAAGAAATGGTGTATATTTTTTTGTAGATTATGTGAATGGAGAACATTTTGAGGTTATGCTTTTATTTACATTATATTTTATAAGAAATTACTACATAAAATCCAACAAAGATATTTACAGGATAAAATAAGGTTTATATCAGACACCTACCTCTCAGCTTTCACTCCTTTTAGCTCAGCACCCATGAAATTCCTAAAAACGCAAACCTTGCTAGTACATAAATTTTTGGTAAATTATAAGATTGTCCTTCGACAAATCCAACTTCTGTAGCTATACTATAAGGCTGTACAGTTTTTAAAATAATTAATACGAGTATATAGATATTATCAATAATAAAAGTTGATAACAATAACTATCCGGCACACGTAAGTCGCATAAACACTAATGGTATGATGATCTCTGTGTGAGTAAGCGAGACTAGTTTGGCCGATACCGGATCGTGACGTCACAGTATGCCGTCTTTGTTTACGGCTGCGTTTTGGCGCGGAGACAATTTTATTTTCTATATTTTTTTACAGGAAAACTGTTGGTTAAAAATTTAAATTCTATATGACAATTGATTTTATACAATGTGGGGAATTGAATAAGAGGAGAATAAAAAATGTGCAAATTCCTCATTCGCACCATTAATGTCCTTTGTCCTGTTGATTTATTTACTAATAACGCTCAAATCCATTTTGTGTTGTGGTTCCTAATTATACAGTGAGCGGCAAAATTATGGAATAACTTGATTAAAATTTGAGCAATTTTTGTTTTGACGAAATGTCCGGATGCGTCAACTCTAGTTTAAAAAAAAAGTTCGGGATGCAGCAAGTGCGTTACTGTAGTGAATTTTCGTAAGAATAATATATTGTAGTGATTTAGCCCTATATTAAAAGTTATAAAACGTTACTTTATTACCTGAAAGTACCTATGAATCGGTGCCTATAATGTTAGACAAGGTCAGACAAATATATCAGGGTTACGCTGCTATTGCAAATAAATGCTCCAAATTAAACTTCTAACGAAGAGGTTAGAAAAATTTGTCACAATACACGGCGGGGTTGCCATTTGCCAGAACTGTCATCTGAATTTGAAGATATCAGGAAAATATATAGTAATAAATAAAAAATTTAATGAAAGTTATTCAATTTGTTTAAAGCCAATCTAGAACAAGGTTTTATTATGTATAAATATAAAGCTTCCTATTCTTCAAGGTATTTAAAATTCATCGCCCTCCCCTAGTTCAATCTGACAACGCCAGTTAGGATATTTGTCATTGTCATTTGTTATTTTGAAACTGACAGTAGGGGGAATCGAATTCGAGGTTATCTTCTTTCTCCTCTTTGTTTACAGACGTCATAAACAAATAATAAGACTCGGCTAATTTTGGAATTTTAGAATCTTGGAATAAGGTACTTATTGTTTACTTTTAGTTTTTAGTCAATTTTCACTATTATTTACTCTTCATGTCGTATATGGAAAATTTGAGGTAAATGAAACTATATAATATCATGCGTTAGTTTAAATTATACCAATAAACAGATGTTGTGTAAATTATTAAAAGTAGGTAACACCCCGATTTAGACCCGATTGAGACCCTCTACCCCCAGCAATCCGGCTCTCTGATTGGTCTACGTGACCCACCACCCAGAATCCCTGCTCTCTGATTGGTCGAAACCCGACCACGTGACCCATTGTAGGGGGAATCCCCCAAATTTTTGTGCTCACGGCCGTCACACAGCCTGGTCTCCAGATGTGAATTTCACAATAATATCTGCGCTCGGCGCGAACGTCTGTGCGGTCTACATCCTCAGTGGATTTATCATTATTTTTGTCGTCTCCAAGATCCTATTTGCTAAAGGGCATTGCGTGGGCCGATTTTGATCAAATTTAGTGAAAAAATTCGTAGGTATGGCCCCACTTGAGGCAGACAGGTAGTGGGGGTAGGAGTGGGGGTACCCCCACTCCACCCCTAGTGGGCGGAGCCCCACCCCTAGTGGGCGGAGCCCCACCCCTAGTGGGCGGAGCCCTCCCCCTTGTAGGCAGAGCCCCACCCCTTGTGGGCGTGGCCCAGTGACGTCACATGACTTGCGCCAGACAGTCACATGCAAACATTCCAAAGTGTCTGACCTATTACTTCTATTATTCTGGGGGATATTGAAAAAAACCATTTGGAGCAGGTGAGTTTCGACAGAATTAAAAAATGGCGACTAAAATAAGATAAAAAACTTAAAACCCTTATCGCGGAAGATCCGTGAGATGTACGAGAGAACCAACACATGCACGGTGTTAAGGAGGTCAAATCAAAGTGGAATATACAATAAAATGGCCACTTCCGGTCTAAACTTTAAATCCTTATATCTTTTGAACGGAAAGTGATAGAAATGAACTGACTTCAAAAATGTATGTTTCGTAACAAGGTCTACAAGAAAATGAGATAAAAAACTTTAAACCCTTATCGCGGAAGATCCGTGAGATGTACGATAGAACCAATACATGCACGGTGTTAAGGAGGCCAAATCAAATTGGTATATACAATAAAATGGCCACTTCCGGTCTAAACTTTAAATCCTTATATCTTTTGAACGGAAAGTGATAGAAAGGAACCGACTTCAAAAATGTATGTTTCGTAACAAGGTCTACAAGAAACTGAGATAAAAAACTTCAAATCCTTATCGCGGAAGATCGGTGAGATGTACGATAGAACCAATACATGCACGGTGTTAAGGAGGCCAAAGCAAATTGGAATATACAATAAAATGGCCACTTCCGGTCTAAACTTTAAATCGTTATATCTTTTTACAGTTTCTACAATCATTGGGTTACGATGTTAAGCAAACTACATATATTCGCTGACCCTGTGCACGACGAGTCAATCAGAGGGGAAGAAATACACATACGCTCCTCAATACATATTGAACAGAACAAGTACACTACTATAGGATCCTGGACACTCCATTTAAATACATGTAAATTTTGTAGTCTACTATGGACAGTCAAGTCTACCTCTGGACATTTAAGTCAACCCTGGACATAATTATAACGGTGTTTAAATGCAAATAGATTGAATTATTTTGCGGAGAGTCAGGTATGGACAAGGTGTTATTAATAATAAAAACAGTGGTAAAATATAAAAATATAATATATTTACTCAAGTGTACACTACAGCAAGTTAACTAATTACAAAATTGTCTCCCTTTGCAATTCTGCTTTTTTATTTAGACCCAGCTCCATTAACTGTTTGATCAGCTGTTTCTTTTGAACTTGTTTTTCTCTGTAAGCCTTTCTGATTGCAATTCCCTTTTCTGTTTGGTAAAACAGTCTTCTCTTTTCATTAGCTTCCTGTCTTCTACGAATACCCGAAGCTCCTCTGGTGCACTGGCAAGTCTCTTTATTGTGCAACTCGTTCACTGATGCGTAAATTAATACGTTTTTAACTCCTTTTGATGCTAAACATGATATTTCATCTCTTACAGAAGCACACATTTTTCCTCTACCATGCAGCCAAGAATCACAGTACACTCGCCTAGAATAGTGCGAATGCGGCATTCCACGAAGACCATCGCCATCTCTTTGAAGGGGTTTCTGCCCATCTGCACAAGCAATATACCTTAATACTCCAACAGCATGATCTAGACAGATTATTTTCTTGAAAGTTGTTTTAGGATGCAAACGTCGCCCTACACGTTGAAGCTTCTTTTTAAATCCCTGAACCGTAGACCCATTTGTAAAATGTATCAAAGCGTGCATATGTTCATGCGCCACACTTCCATCATCTGCTTCTAGATGACATCGACAAATTGAATACCACTTAATATTTGGTACACAAACTAACAAATTAAAATCTTGTTCATTTAACAGAAGATGAAACCACTGCGTAACACACACTTCGTAATCTTTGGCCATCTCTTGTGGTGAAATCGCCTTAATGTCATTAACATTTAGTAAACTCAGATAATCAGCTTTTGATATGGAAGCCATCTTGTAAGAACGATGTGAACAGAATGAATGTCCAGAGAATACTAGCCGTGTACACCTAGACTATTCCATTATATGGTGCATCTTTAATGATCGCATACTGTCGTCAAACATCGGTGCTGTTCGGATCCGACAAAACATCGGTGTTGTTCGGATCAGACAAACGACCAGTCAACCAACCAAGACAGACAGCTGTCTAGCAGGACAGCTGTCTAACAGCTGTCACACAGCTGTCTAACAGCTGTATAACAGCTGTCTGTCTTGGTTGGTTGACTGGTCGTTTGTCTGATCCGAACAACACCGATGTTTTGTCGGATCCGAACAGCACCGATGTTTGACGACAGTATGCGATCATTAAAGATGCACCATATAATGGAATAGTCTAGGTGTACACGGCTAGTATTCTCTGGACATTCATTCTGTTCACATCGTTCTTACAAGATGGCTTCCATATCAAAAGCTGATTATCTGAGTTTACTAAATGTTAATGACATTAAGGCGATTTCACCACAAGAGATGGCCAAAGATTACGAAGTGTGTGTTACGCAGTGGTTTCATCTTCTGTTAAATGAACAAGATTTTAATTTGTTAGTTTGTGTACCAAATATTAAGTGGTATTCAATTTGTCGATGTCATCTAGAAGCAGATGATGGAAGTGTGGCGCATGAACATATGCACGCTTTGATACATTTTACAAATGGGTCTACGGTTCAGGGATTTAAAAAGAAGCTTCAACGTGTAGGGCGACGTTTGCATCCTAAAACAACTTTCAAGAAAATAATCTGTCTAGATCATGCTGTTGGAGTATTAAGGTATATTGCTTGTGCAGATGGGCAGAAACCCCTTCAAAGAGATGGCGATGGTCTTCGTGGAACGCCGCATTCGCACTATTCTAGGCGAGTGTACTGTGATTCTTGGCTGCATGGTAGAGGAAAAATGTGTGCTTCTGTAAGAGATGAAATATCATGTTTAGCATCAAAAGGAGTTAAAAACGTATTAGTTTACGCATCAGTGAACGAGTTGCACAATAAAGAGACTTGCCAGTGCACCAGAGGAGCTTCGGGTATTCGTAGAAGACAGGAAGCTAATGAAAAGAGAAGACTGTTTTACCAAACAGAAAAGGGAATTGCAATCAGAAAGGCTTACAGAGAAAAACAAGTTCAAAAGAAACAGCTGATCAAACAGTTAATGGAGCTGGGTCTAAATAAAAAAGCAGAATTGCAAAGGGAGACAATTTTGAAATTAGTTAACTTGCTGTAGTGTACACTTGAGTAAATATATTATATTTTTATATTTTACCACTGTTTTTATTATTAATAACACCTTGTCCATACCTGACTCTCCGCAAAATAATTCAATCTATTTGCATTTAAACACCGTTATAATTATGTCCAGGGTTGACTTAAATGTCCAGAGGTAGACTTGACTGTCCATAGTAGACTACAAAATTTACATGTATTTAAATGGAGTGTCCAGGATCCTATATACTTTCAAAATTAGTTGACACTGTAACATTTTTATTTTTAGTATTAAATGACTTCATTTCTTTTTTATTTCGACTTTGGAGTACATACAAACCAAACAATTCTAAATTCATTTTAATTTCATTATGCTTAGCTAAAGCAGCTTCCATCAGATGAAACACTTTATGTCTTATTGTTTCCATAAACTGTTTAATATCAATACCTTTTTCGTATATACGATAGGTAGCCATTCTGTTTTTAAAAGCGTGAGTTAACATCTGCACTTGTTCAACTTGCCATGGTTCACATACTTTTGATTTATGAATTTCACTACGTAAATGCCCAGAGAAAGCACTCTTTTTCACTTGTAACTACGCCATACTTAACAAATAAATATTTGTTTGAAATTCTCAACCTTTTATACAAAAAAAAATTCTAGAGTTTTATCTTTTTCATACGACTTTAAGGTCATTCAACGGAAATAAAACCACAAACAGGAAATATGAACTGCTCACAAGGTTATTTCAACAGCTGCAAGGAAACTATGTTGGCTAACAAGGTCAATTTCGGGAAAATAAAATCCACTACTTGCCGCGCCCACACATAAGGCTAGTTCCTATTTTTAAGAGTTGAACCTGTTGTCCATTTTGTTTCTGAGCTTCCTTCTTTGTTTTGCCAGCGACCTCTATTGTCTCTACGATATTTAAGTTTGGTTTCCTATTTGAACCTGTTGTCTATTTTGTTTCTGAACTTCCTTCTTTTGTTTGCCAACGACCTCTGTGTGTTATTTTTAGAACCTACCCATATAACAATTGTGGCGTTCGGCTAATTTCTATGCGAAATCTAATAGTCTGTCTAATATTAAACATATTAATTATTATGTCTTATGTCTAATAACAAAAGCTTTATGAATGGTTTGTTTTAATGGGGGGCGTAACTTTAAATCATGGAGTCCTCGACCAATACCATTATTCTCGCTTATCAACCTCACTCTCATTTGTCGGCTCTAAAGGTTGGAGTGACGTAAAACAAGAAGCGCGGCTCGAAACACAAATCTAATTATTACGTCCAGAGTCATTTGCTTTATGGTTAATATTTATATAACATAAACACATATTAATTCTTATTTTGTAAATCACTTAATTGTCTAATAATAACAAAAACTTTAATTGTTACATGTATGGTTTGTTTGTAATTAAAAGTCGTATATATATACCAGCCTAAAACAGTAAATTAATAAGCGTCTGCTTAGCTCAGTGGTTAGCATCGTTGCCTCCCGTCTGAGTGCCCGGGGTTCGAAACTCACCTGCTCCAAATGGTTTTTTTCAAAAATAATAATTTGAAGTAATAGGTTAGACACTTTGGAATGTTTGCATGTGACTGTCTGGCCCAAGTCGTGTGACGTCACTGTCTGGTCAAAGTTTCCTAGACATAACAGGTCAATGACCTTAGAATGCAGGTTACATTGGAAGTCATCTTGGACGCCATCTTGGGCCACGCCCACAAGGGGGTGGGGTGGTCTGGCCAAAGTTTCCTAGACAGGTCAATGACCTTGGAATGCAGGTTACATAACAAGGCGAGATGTGAAATGTGACGTCACTGTCTGGTCAAAGTTTCCTAGACAGGTCAATCACCTTGGAAGGTCATTGACCTTTGGAATGTTTACAGGTTACATAACAAGGCGAGATGTGAAATGTGACGTCACTGTCTGGCCCAAGTGCCCCCATACCTACGAATTTTTTCACTAAATTTGATCAAAATCGGCCCACGCAATGCCCTTTAGCAAATAGGATCTTGGAGACGACAAAAATAATGATAAATCCACTGAGGATGTAGACCGCACAGACGTTCGCGCCGAGCGCAGATATTATTGTGAAATTCACATCTGGAGACCAGGCTGTGTGACGGCCGTGAGCACAAAAATTTGGGGGATTCCCCCTACAATAGGTCACGTGGTCGGGTTTCGACCAATCAGAGAGCCGGATTGCTGGGGGTAGAGGGTCTCAATCGGGTCTCAATCGGGGTGTTACCTACTATTAAAATTTTAATTTGAAAATTTTGTATTTATATTTATTTATTTCATTTTCAAAAACTATGGATACAGCAATAGTAAATAAATGTTCAAAAGGTTTTAGGGGCAGCAAGTGGGTTATGGTAGCGACTTTTCGCAAAATATTCCAAATGGTGATGATTCAATTTCCCATTAGACTAGCATCTTCAGTTTTGATACATTCTAAAACCTATATAAAAGCATCGTGGGTACTAAATTTAAAAATAACACAATGAGCTTCACAAGCAACGATAAATTTGTTTTAGAAAACCATTTTTGTTATTTTGTTTGCAGAAACTGTTTCGACTGAGTGGACTAAAACGGATCATCCAAGCGACTAATAAGGAAAAATACCTTCCACGTTTATAATTTGGCAGCTACATTCGTTTTGTAAATAAAAATTAATTTTCGGTAAATTTGCAGATTATCACACGGGGATTTTTAGAAAAAAATTCAGAAACATGCTTAAATCTCCTTCTGGATGCACAAACCACAAGAAATATTTCTTGCAATCAGCCCCCAAGAAAGGTACGGGACTAGGAGTGAATAGGGGTGTTGGGCGGGGAAGAAGATAAAAAGTAAATGTGAGCGACTAGAAAAAACCAGCTTAGTTGGACCTCTATAAGCTAAGTTTTACCCAGTTTGCAGCTATACTTCCTTAGAATTCTATTTACTTCGCCCAGAACCCCTATTCACCGCAGGTCCCGCAACTTTTTTGGGGGTTGTTCCGAAGAAATTGTTTATATTGTTCTTGTTTATGCATTGAAGGTGGTTGTAGGCATGTAGAAGGGGAGGAGAACCCTCGTGATGAAGCCAAGAACCAAGATTCTTAATTTACATTTAAATTGTTACCTTATTTAATTTGTTTAAAATATTTTTCCATAAATTAATTTGAGGTTGTCTTGTTTGACAGTCTCAAATAGAGAGCTACACTAGTTTATCATATAAAAAAGTGTGGATACAGCAACAGTAAATAAGCGATTAAGAGGGTCTGGCTGCAGCAAGTACGTGGTAGAGAATTCTCGTAAAAAGATTTCAAATCCGATAACTCAATTTCCCATTACGCTATGACCTTCAATCTTGAGCCATAGTAAAACCTATGTAAAATACCTTTTTGGTTGTTTTGTTTGCAAAAATTAGTTCGATTGGGTTGACTAAAACAAAATCATCCAAGCAATTAATAAGGAAAATATCTGCCATATTGATAATTTGGCAGATACACTTCGTTTGTAAATAATTCATTTTTTTCTGGAAAACTTTTGTAACTTTAATGAAATCTGTAACACAATTTTTTAAATCGACTTGTAGGATTTACATATATGTACCAAATTTTAGTTTTCTAGCTCCATAGAGAATAGAAAAAATTTGTTCAAGTAATCGCTTGGGAATCGCTGGGACCTCTAAAACCAATCTCCAGGATCCATTTAAATTCATAGATTTAGTTTTAATAATATACCTTACTAATAGTGTACAATTCTTATGAAAATTGATTACAATAATGCACTTGCTGCATCCCGAGATTTTAGTGAATTTTCTTAAAAAAAATTCACTGAGATCCCGACTTTTGAATTTTTTTAAAAATTCTTCAAATGAGCGCTAATTAGGCCCTACAGAAAACATATCCAGGGTCAGTTTCAATTTTCATATGTTTATATATATATATATATATATATATATATATATATATATATATATATATATATATATATATATATATATATATATATATATATATATATATATATATATATATATATATATATATATATATATATATATATATATATATATATATATATATATATATGTATCACACCAATAATTCAAAAAATAATTGGCCGATTTTGATTAAATTTGGTAAATAAATTCCTTTTGCAAATGGCTTGGATAAGTTCGTTATCCAGGAAAATCTGCCCAGGTTTTCCCGGAACATTTTGTATTTTCTTTAGAAAAAAAATTATATCTCCGGAATGAACAAAGTAAGGGCAACCAAATTTGGTACGCGGGTTTATATCCCTATAGTTAAGCTACCTACTAAAATATAGCTATGTAGGTCGAAATACAAAAAAGTTATAGGCATTTAAAGAAAAATAAATTGGGGTTTTCCTTAAAACGTCAAAGCTGCGAATTAAAACGTCAAAATCGGCAACATTTAGGCAAATAACTTGAATCTAATACGGGCTATGGAAATCAAATGTCTCAAGAAGGATGTTTTACAAACCCTAAAGTATTAGTTTTAACCGTCATTGTCCTTCATTTTACCTAAATGTTTCCAGAAAATTCATTTTAAATAGACCTTTTCTCTGATGCTTGGCAGTAGTCTTAGCTAGAGAGTTTATCGTTTAATGGTATATAATTTTTGTCGAATTTTCGTAAAAAATCAATAAAGGTCAATATATCCGTTATTATACAAGATATGAAAAAAATTGTATATATTAATTATAGTGTGTCTTGAGCTACATCTTAGAAAATATTTGCACAATCACAGGCTGGCCCATAAGTCGTTGGTGATACAAATTTTCTTTTTTTTTTTAATCAAACACGCCTTATGTTAATGGATTTTTGCATTTTCCATCGAAATATAATGCATCTTTGTAAGATAAGAAATTCTGGATGCAGCAAGTGCGCTATGGTAGCGAATTTTGATCAAATGCTTCATATTTGAATAGCCCAATTTGCTATTAACCTATAAGGTTGACCAAGAAACGAGTTTTTCCGGGGACACTTTAAGTTTACTTTTGGAAATTTTTGTACACTTTGACACAATAAAGTTATTTTTATGAAACATGGCACATTGTTTTTACTATATAGGTTATACTGGTAACCAAAATTGATGCCTGCTTTCTTAAAAAGAAAACACACATAGTTGCAATAAAAACATTTTTATGAAAATTCACTACCATAACGCACTTGCTTTGTCCAGAGTTTTTTACTTTCAATTCATTGATTGTTGTTGCCCTTACTTGGTGAAACTTGTCCATACTACATACAGACTTGGATACTACTTCTCTGGCTTCACTGTTGGTTTTTGTAGGTGAAGGACGTAGCTAGCGCGTGAGCTAACTGGAGCAAGTGGCCCTTCGAATTCTGGATGTTCTTCAATGCTTCTGTGACTATAGTTTCGCTGCTTGACAGCATTCTCAGACAGATTAAAATTGAATTAGTACGAAATCATGACAACTACAAATAAAGATCTGTTGCTATGTTATGATATGATGTTTTGATCAAAAATTTTTATCAAATTGAAAATAAAATGAAACACAGATGACATATGAGGTTTTCAAAATGTCTATGTGATGTATGTCAATATTTAACATAAAAATAGAACTAGCCTATAATAACTATGATAACAGTTACAACAATAAAATAACTGAACAGTAACAGTATAAAGGCAGTCCCTATACAACGAAAATATCGACATACATCAACTCATTATTTTATTACAACTTTTTTGAAAGAATAGTTAAATTTATTTTCTTTGACTTATTTAATTAAAAAGAAGAATATCCAAGAAAGGGGAATTCATTAAATCAGTTTGCTCGTTTAAAACAAGGTAGTTATTGTCGTGTGTGTTTATTTACGCTTTTCTTTGTAATCGTTTCCCCTTCACTTTCACTTACGTTAAAAACTTCCATAAATTCCTTGAGGTTTTCCTAACCTTCTGATCAGGGGTCCGGCGTTTTGCAAGTTACTCATAATAGTTTTAACGTATTGGCTCTTACTTGAGGCAGTATCAGATAAGCAATAAATCACTTAAACACTACCACTCTCTATCGTTCAACGTACACAACTGAAATCAAGTTGCAAACTGAGAAAATAACTGACTAATTTGCGCACACATAACACTTATTCTAACAAATATTTCTTATTTTATAATAATAATAGCAGTCCTCCACCTACTCAAATGTCAACAGTGGATACCCACCGTATTTACTCGCTTGCCAATAAAATTTGCCAACCATAAACCCTAATCCGGGTATATGCAATACTAAGTAGGATTGGCAAACATGCGTT